>JAOTQW010058305.1:1900-17298 GCA_026260075.1 Sisor rabdophorus
ACACACACACACACACTGACACCCACAGACTGGGGGGGGAGGGCTTCCAATATGATGGACTTAAACAAAAAGAAGATCTTAATCCTTGTGGATGTTCTGTGTGTTGTTATAGGTAAGTGTCTGATAAGGGCCTCATCCCAAACACCTTACTAGTGTACTTAGTGTTATGTCATGATCTCAACCTACCTCCAATTATCCTGTGCTATTTTAACACACTTTATGTACTGGTGAGTATTGTAGTGATGTGGGTTCATTGGTTCACTTTAAGAGGTTACATAATTAGGCAGCACTTTTCAGAAGATGGAAGAGGAGGAAGAAAATATTATTAGACTCAATTTTAAAAATGGGGCAGGGTGGTGGCATAGTGTTTAGCACGGTCGCCTCAGAAAAAGACGGTACACGGTTTGATTCCTGGGCACGGGGTCTTTCTGTGTTTTTGGGTGGATTTCCTCCAGGTACTCCGGTTTCCTTCCACACTACATTAGTTTGATTGGTGACTCTAAATTGCCCTTCGAGTGTGTAGTTGTCTGTATGTGGCTTTGCGATGGACTGGTGACCTGTCCAGGTTGTACCCCTGCCTCTCTCACGATGTGTGCTGGGCTCCAGCAGACTCCGTGACCCTCGAATTAGGAAATAAGTGAGTATAGAAGATGAATGAATTAATTCTGAAAATGATTAACAACCTTTTTCGTTAATCTAGTACATTTACTACCTTCCTCCCTTTTCCCCTCCTCATAGACAAATAGTTTCTCATTTCTCATCATACAACCAACCCGCTCCAGATATTTACATTTCTTACGGTTTATGTTTGCAGCTGATCTTCATAACCGGGCAATGCAAATGTTGTACCGAGAAACCAAATGTGGCTGGATAAATTTCAATAAAGTAAAAATAGTGTTTAGTTTCAAACTAGAATAGACATAATTAAATGCCAAAAATTGTGCAGCTTTGAGACTGCAACGTGATGATGCTATAAAACAAACATAAATTGTGAAATAAGTTGCCATCACTGGTTTTACATTGATGATATTGGATTCAGTAACTTTGTCTGAACATCCTATAGAGTGATTTACCATCCTAGACCCCTTACCAGTAGGACAAAAATGATCAGTAAAAATATCTTTCAAAATTATATTAAATAGCATTTATGTGATTATGATAGTAGGAATAGTAATAATGTGATCTAATCAAGCATATGGACCAAAACGTGTTCCTGTTATGACATGTATTTCTAATCTCGGGTCCTCGCATAGTTGTGAAATGATGCATGATATTTCACAAAGTTTTTCCATTTACGATTGTTTCAAAACATTGTTGACTTACTATTCCAACACACACAGACACACACACATGCATACGGTGCCACCACAGCTGTGACTCAGTACTCTGCTATTAAGGATAGAAAAGTAAAAGGAGATGTGATCATAATCTACAGGTTGCAGATCTATATAAATAAATTGGATTCTCTGATACTGTCGGTCAGTACTTGAATGTTACAGACTCGATTCTTTTTTTGTTTTTTCTCAACTTGTCAGCTGATCTTACACATTGTCAGGTTACAATGGGTGTTTTGGAGCACACACTTTTTTATTATATGTTGTGCGTGTGTGTTTTAAAAAGCAGCCACAATTTTTGTAGTTTCTAATGTTTACAAATCAACAGAGCTTGCAGTTGGAGGTAAAAAAAAAACTCTCCATCACTAGTTCAATACTGTTATTTTTTAAGAGGGAAGGCGTCTATGTTGAACCCAGAAGCTACACTTACATTTAAAGCATTCGGCAGACGTCCTTATCCAGAGCAACTTGCATTTATCTCTCTCAATTTGAGCAATTTGGGGTTAAGGGCTTTGCTTGCGGGCCAACAGCGGTGGCTTGGTAATGCTAGTAATCAAACCCCTGTCTTTCTGGTATCAGTCTAATTCTTCAACCACTAAGCCACCCCTTTTGATACGCTTGAGAATTGTATGAAAAACTAGATTTTGCAGTAGATTGTTTGAAATATGTAACTTACAATACGAAAATTTGTAAAAATTGTGGTCTTTTTTGTTCATTTATTTATTCATCTTCTATACCCACCTTTTCCCTATATCAGTATCACTGCTGGTGTCTATCCCCGAACAGGGTTAAACGGCAGGGGAACACCCTGGTTAGGTCGCCAGTGTATCGCAGAGCCACACAGACATACAACCACATACACCCTTACACTCACTCCTATGGGCAATTTGGAGTCACCAATCAATCAAATGTACCTGAAGTAAACACACAAACGTAGGGAGAACATGCAAACTGGGCACAGAAAGACCACTTGCCTGGGAATTGAACCCGTTTGACCATTTTAACACCTAATCATAATCATAACCTAATCACATTTATACATATCTGGTAATCTTTGGCAACTTTACACACACACAGTGTGTGGGGGAGAGGTGGCATAGTGGTTAAGGTGTTGGACTGATACCAGAAAGACCGGGGTTCGATTCCGAGCACCACTAAACCAGCACTGTGGGCTCCTGAGCAAAGCTCTTCACCCCAATTGCTCAGTTATAAGTCGCTCTGGATAAGGGCATCTGCAAATGCTGTAAATGTTAAATGGGCATTAAAGGGACATTTCCATGTCAGAGGTAACAGTAAGAGAAGAAACTTCTCTTAATAATGAGAAACTTTCTCATAATAATAGGAAACCTTCTGGAATAATAAACATTTTAGTTGTTCATTAATATTTATGAACTGCTTTGTATGCATAGATAATTTGTTTAAATATGTGCATTACAGAGCAAGATTTGAGACTCAAATATATGCTCAAATTAGCTATTTTTGGCATTTGAGGGACCAAGCTGTAACATCACCATCAGTTTGGTTCTTCCTCCTCTTTGTGTTAACTGGGGTTGGCTCCACAAGGGTGCTATTGACCTCATTCAATTAAATTTCTCGGGGTACTCCAGTTTCCTCCCACAGTCCAAAAACTTGTACATCAGGTTTGTTGGTGATTCTAAATTGCTTATAGATGAGTGTGTGTGTTTGTTCATCTATATGTGAGACCTCCTTGCTGTGAGGAGACCCTGCCCAGTCTGCTCTATTTTTTTCAAATCTATGGATCACACTAGGCGTGCATCAGCAACACAGACTGGCGCATAGTCACTATAGTAGTTATCATTTTTCATAATTACAATTTTTTCATTATACAACACTAAGTCATGATTATATTAAATTTCTCGTATTTTTTTTCTCAGCTGTGGCCTAAAATGGTAAAAGAGGTTTTGTTAAAACTTCTGCCAGAACATAAACCAAACAGCTTATGAGAAATGTTTGCAACATGACACCATGTCTGGTTTTAATGTCTATAAAAATGACTAGATATTCCAATCTAATTATTAGGAATGGCATTCCTTCTTAAATAGTTATTACAAAAGTATGTTATGAACAGGTCAGGCTGAGCTGTCTAAAACCAGTTCAGAAATGTATTGGAATCTTCATTATCAAGTCTTAAGATCTAGAAAGTAAATAATGTATGGGTTGTCATATCTCTTGTTCTATTACTCATTGTCACTGCCCAGCCAACATCTAGATTTATTGTAAGCATTTAATGTAAGATGAAAAACCAATTGCTTGGATTAAATGCTTACAATAAATCTAGATGTTGGCTATCTAGATTCTGGTGTTTTGCCCAAAACATGAGCTGAGAATTTGTAGTGGTATATCGAATGCCCTCATAGACTCCATAAACAGGCCCTATTTTTGGGATTCACCCCCAAATTCCTAGGATGGATCAGATCATCTGGAATATGATGTATGTGATGGAACCGATCATTGGGACAACCCCGAATCTTTCCAGAGAAGTGTGGAATATGCGTTAGATGTTCATCCAGCCATTTGTGGGCGTGATGTCTGAGACTAATGTAGGATTAACGCTACAAAAGCTCTGCTAACCCCTGTTCTAAATTGCAAATGTGGGACGTTCCTCTACCTGCGGTTAAAAACATGGTTGGAATAATGACGTGAAAAGTCCTAGTATGTCCCAGGTAGTAAATTTACTATGTTTGCATATCAAGCAAACTTTCAATGTTTCCCTTTTTGTCATGTAGCCTTTTTAATATTACCTCTATTTTGTTGACCTGGTAAACATGTCCATTTCTCTTTGCACATCACTTTCCCAGAAATTGTACGTGTCTTTGGGAAAAATTTAAAGAAAATTTAAAAATACCCTACTGAAATATTTTACATTACAAATCTGTAACTCATTTTTCAACAAGTTCTTAAAATTAATACCGGTAGCCTAGCAGTGTAAATTTGCATATTTTACAGAACTTTTAATTACCAATGAGTGGTATTAGACACCAGATTATATAATTGGTGATGAAGTAATGGAATGTTCCATACAACAGGTTTTTAGAATGGTCAATTTTAAAGGCCAACGCAAAATAAAAGAAATAATTTTTTCAAGTTAAGAAAAACAATCTCAAACAAGACGGTTAAGTAAAGACAGCCTAAACTAGCTGTTCAAGTAGAACAAAATAGTTTACGTCATAAGATGAAAGACAATCTTTTGTAAATCTGGTAAAATATTTTTGCAGCTTGCCCAACCGAAACATTCACACACACACGAATCCGGTTTCCTCCCACAGTCCAAAAATGTGCATTAGGTGAATTGGTGACTCTAACATTGCCCATAGAGTGTGAATGTGTATGTGTGTGTGTGTGTGTATGTGTGGCCCTGCGATGGACTGGCGATCTGTTCAAGGGGTTCCCCCCTGCCTTTCGCCTTTTGTGCGCTGGGATAGGCTCCAGCAGACTCCCGAAAAGTTCGGGAATAAGCGGGTACAGAAGATGAATGAATGAATGAAATGTTTCAAAAGCATCCAGTATTTTTTTGGGGGAGGGGGCGGCGTGGTAGCATTGTGGTTAGCATGAACACTTTTACAGCAAAAAGGTCCCTGGCAAGGGGTCTTTCTAGGTGTTTACATGTTCTCCTCTGTTTACTCGTTTCCACCTTAGTCCAAAAACATGTACATTAGGTTGATTGGTGATTCTAAATTGCCCAAAGGAGTGAATGTGTGTGTGGTTGTTCATCTATGTGTGGCCCTGTAACTTCAATGTTCGCTTTTAACAATAGACACTGTTTGGCCAGTCAGTGTTCTGTGGTTTATGATAACGGCAGACATTAAATTCTAGCTCGGTATGTGTACCAATTTTATATAACAAACATTAATAGAGATCTACGTTTACTGTACAGTCCTTTACTTCTTTTTTTTGACTGTTTACTGCCTTGTGGTGTGTGTTGTGTGCATTTTTCAAAACACATAAACCAGATAGGCTTGTTAGGTCTTGCACATGGGATCACATGGTTCAGCTCTGCTGTTAAATTTCACTCCTTTTTTAAAACAATTTTTTTGTGGATAGGCTGTACCCCATGCCTGAATAGACACACTCTCCAGGCGAGCCAAAATAGTTTTTGTGTGTTAACTGGAGAAGGTGTTTAAAGATATCTCTATGTACCTGTCTGCTCAGACAAAGTGAAATGTTTGTGGATATGTCTGGTTTTTGAGTTTGCAACTCAAATGGAACAGCGGCCACGATTATAGCAGCATTTAGCAAATATTTATTCAGAACGCTTTTATTTATTTGGGGTAAAGTTCCACAAAAAAAATGCAAAATGTATTAGATAGAGTATTAAATTCCTTTAAAAAAAAATAAGGGACAACAAAATAAATGAAATTATTTTTTTCTGGGCTAATTTATTTATACACTAGTAAATTAATTGTAGTTATGAGTTGGAATGAAGTTACCAATTGACACATACAATCATAAAAAACAGAGTTTGCATGTTCTCTTCAGGCTTGCTTAGGTTTACTCTGGGTTCTCTGTTTTCCTTCCACAGTTCAAAAACATTTACATTAGGTTGATTGGTGATTTCTAAATTGCCACAGGAGTTCTTTCAAGTCTGGCTGGTTGTTTACACATGTGTGGTCCTGAGATGTACCCCTGCCTCTTACCCTGTGTGTGTTGGGATATGCTTCAGCAGACCCCTATGACCCAGAGTAAGGGAATAAACGGGTATAGAAGATACATGAATGACTATCCATGGTGTTGCAAACCCAGCAAATGATAGAATGCACATTTATTTGTAACTGAGGCTCTGTACCCCCTTAATCTACCAATTAGCTTGTGAATGCTTCAGTTACATGCGTGAATTGCTTTCTTCCGACCGGAGGCCATTAATGAAACGATAGTCTTTCAGGGTTTTTTTTGTATTGCCTATTGTCAGTGTTTTTCTGTCAGCTGAATTGGTGACAAGGTGTATTGTTCCTCTACATGGGAACTGCTCGTTTGCTTGCAGTGATTCAGTGTGTGCTTTAAATTAAATCATTACATCTTTGTTACATTTGTTAAATGTTGTTTATATTTTAACTTTACATTGCATTCTTCCAAGTGTTTAATTCTCAATACCACCAAGTCGCCAAGAGTCAGGGGTACACCCCGGACAGTTTGTCAGTCCATTGTAGGGACACACACACTCACTCCTATGGACAATTTAGAATCACCAATTAGCATAATGTACATTTTTTAGACATGTGGGAGAAAACCGAAGCACCCGGTGAAAACCCACGCAGGTGCAGAGAGAACGTGCAAACTCCACACAGAAAGACCCTTTGCCTAGGAATCGAACCCAAGACCTTGTTGTGAGGTGACCATGCTAAGCCCTTGATCAAATATACAAAATAATTAATATATTTTGGCCAAATAGCAAAAATATAATGAATATAGCTTTTTTGTAAATTGTTACAAAACATTTAATCCACTTTCATTAATAATACTGCTGAATTTGTTTAAAAAAATGTGTTACCACAACTACATACTGTGTTTTTAGAATACAACATTAATTCAACAATTGCTAAATAAATGAAATGAAAGGAAGGCCCTACTGTTAGCAGGAATGTAAAATCTGATGGTGTAGCATATATTTACAGGATAAATGATTCTGTATCATGTTTGATTGATTATTGATTATTAGTATCCAGTCCAATGTAAAACATCCAGTGAAAACAGCATTTTTCTGGTGTTCCATCGCTGATTTGCTTCAATACTTCACCTCACATTTGGCTGAAACGTTGTGTTTGTTTGTCCAGACTTTAGCCCTTTCATCCACACCCCGAAGCCATGAACTATTCACGATGTCAGCAATTCATTGGATTAGCTTCTGTATGTGTATGTTTTCTATCTGTTTGTGTGTTTGCCCCTCAAATCTTTGTGTATCCTTTAATCTGTGTATGTGTGTATGTATGTACGTCTGTGTTTTGTAATAACTTTATGTACACAATGTGATCTTGAAATTTTTTTTTTATCTTTTGAGAAAGGGGAGGAGCTGGAAGTGACATTTCAACATAGAGAGAAACAGTGAGAGAGAGAAAAATAGAGAGACAGACAGAGAGAGAGAGAGAGAGAGAAAAACACACACACAGAAAAAGAGAAAGATCTAGAGAGAGAAAGAGAGATGGGAAGAGAGAGAGACGCACACATAGGGAGAGAGAGGGGGAAAGAGAGACACACACAGAAAGACACACAAAGAGAGATGCACAAAGGGAAAGAGAGAAAAAGAGACGCACACTCGGGGAGAAAGCGAACAAGAGACATGGGAAGAGAGAGAGACAAGGAGAGAGAGAGATACACAGGGAAATGCAATTAAATAAGAAGAACAGCTAAATGTACACATGAAGGGACATTTTCTTTGTCAGTCTGAGTAGTACTGGGCCCAAAGCTTCAGCAGTTACTGTCTGTGAGTCCCGAGTGTGTTCTATTTGTATAAACACTGCTGGATAAGAGATGTACAGGTGGAACAGAGGAAGGGGTTAAATGACAATAATATGCTGAGAAGCAGGAGTAGAAAGGTAAAATTCTTGGATTGTAAAAAACATTTCAACATAAACATAAAATGGCACACACACTTCTGTTTCTTTCGATCCTAGTTTGATTTTTTTTTTTGTCCTTTCAAACCCCCACCGCCCACCCCCCAAAAAAAACCCTCAGCTTTTTTCCCTTTTTCTTGAGGCACATACAACAAAGCAATTTTATTAATCTTTAGTCTGCTTCTCTCTTATTTCCTTTCAAACTCATACACAGCAAGATAAAAACATTCTTTAATCTTTTTTCTTTGTCTCCCTTAAATACACACACACTCCTTAAAAAACAAAATCTATCAGTTTTTAGCCCCCCCCCTCCTTCACCTCCCCTTCTTTATCCGTTATTTTCCTCTTGCTGTTCATATTTTGACCATATTTATAAGCTTTTGATCCCGGTGACCTGTCTGGCACCGAAGGAAGTGTTGCTCCATCGTCCAGCCGGGCTGGTTCTCACCCTTAACTCATCCTCAGTCTGACAGCACCGTTTCCTCCTTAAAGAATACCAGCTGAAAATGTGCACCCTTTAACCCCCGAGACACTTCATCCAACGAAACATGCTGAAAGGTCCTCGGAGTGTGATAACTATTTACAGCAGTATTATTCTATTCTATAGGTCAGCATTTTAGCAGAGTTTTTTCAGCACCAACTCTGGGTCAATTGCCATTTTCCCACAAGTAACATGCATGGAAAAAATAGGAGACCTTACAGCTGCTGCCATTGATCCTCATTTCCAAATCTTTTGTTTCAATGAATTATTTCATTCATTGTTTGTGTGGGTATATATATATATATATATATATATATATATATGAAAGTTAAAAAAAGAAACTTAATGATTTTACTTGCCAGCTATTTTTTTAACCATAGGTTATGAAACTTTTTCTCCACGAATGGTTTATATTATGTTTCCAAATGTATGCAGTGTGAAATAAAGCAGTGTTACAATATTATGGTTACTTGCTTAGCAACAGAAACATCACTCAAATGCTCAACAGTGTGGGTCTCGTATCATCTTCAGTCATATAATTCCAATACTGTTTTGCAAACAGTAGTTGCAGCAATCGAGTGTCAAACTTTGACTTAAAGCTTGAATTCTGGACACAAAGAGACAGTTTTTCATTCTTACGGCTGTACTCAGTCTGCTCAGCTTAAAGTGGGACAAAAGAGCAGAAGCTGAATTCAAACACCAGACATGAACATTTCAAAGAATTTAAAGTGGTTTAAGAACTGTAAAATGGTAGACCTTGTTTTTTCAAAACATGTTAGACCTAAATTTTAAATCATTTGGTGCAAATAAGTTACTATCATAAGTATCCGGCACATCAAAAAAATACACAAATAAGGATTTAAGATATGTATATGAAATATGTATATGATTATTACCACCAAGTGTTTTGGAAAAAAATATTTTAAACACTCTCTTTGGTAAATAGTCTTCCAAATTAGGATGGGTTCTCTAGCTCTGGGTTCCTAGCTCGGTTTCTGGGCAAGTGGGTCTTTCTGTGTGGAATTTGCATGTTCTTCCTGCCCTTGTGTGGGGAAAATATTTGTTATTTTTCCACACTTTAACACGTACATTAGGTTTGGCGACCTGTCCATGGTGTACTCCTGCCTCTTGCCCTATGTGTGCTAGGATATGCTCCAGCAGACCCCCGTGAATAAGCTGGTTCCTCTCAGTTTCTTACTCATACTATTTAATCCCTCTCAACTTAGATGGTATGAAACAAAAACCTTGGGTGGGACCAGACTTGAAAGATAACTTTGTCACAATCGCCTAGACTTGTTTACTAGGAATTTAAAATTTTTTGTAACATTCATTTTGTGAGCGTTTGTGTTGCTAATGATCTGTAAAGCTCCTTTGAGACCATGTCCATTGTTAAGCACATTACAGAAATAAGAGAATGAGAAAATAGTCAGAAAAGTATGAGCAGTGTGGAATGTGAAACAAGATAACCCAGGGATGTGTTTACCCAACGAGAACTATTTTTATGTGTTGACATAAAGTATAGTGTGTGTGTATAGGGGGAGTCCAGGGATGAGCACAGAACCACTATTATTGATACACCAACAGTTCCTGGATAGATCCAATAAAGCGAGACTGTGTGGGCTCATTTCTAAAAGCCAAAAGTAAATCATGCAGCAGCAGTAACGCACCAGATGATCATCTCATCTCAATTCAGTTTCCAGCTTAGTGTCCTAAAAATAAAAACCCTGTCAGCGTTTCTTTGTTTTTTGTTTAAATGTATAGTCTTTCTCGGAAATTCTGCCCTGATCAGGAAAAAAAATCTAAAAAGAATTTTTACAGGTTCTTACTTTGTTTTCTTGACCTTGACCATGCCTTGTGTCAGAGTTTATTTGTCCCTTTTGTTTCAGCTCTTTATGGGGATTGGGGGGGGGGTCCATTCATGTTGTGTAGAATTTCTTTAAAACAGTTTGAGTAGTCTTTGTTCTGCGAAGAAAAGGTCATACAAATAAGCTATTTTTATAAAAAAAAAAAACAAAGGAGACGTTCCTTTCCTTCCTTGAATTTATTGAAAGTATTATGGTGAATTTTTTTAGTAAGGCTTGGCCTGAATTAATTTAATGAATAAGCAGATTCCAAGAAGTTCCAGTGCTTCTATTTCATTATTTTTTAAATTGGCAATTGTGATATTCTTATTAGGGCTCTGTATTATCAAGGGCCGCACAATAAAATACATACGATACATCGGTCCTGATACAATATCTCAGAATATATTGCAATACAAGCATATCGGTATACTTAAAAAATAAATAAAAACATAAAAAAATAAAACATACTTAAAAAAATTAACTTAAAAAAATAAAACATAGCTAAAAATAGAACCAAGTCTTAAACTGTGTTAAAAGTCCATGATTCATTTTTAATGAAAATGGCTAGAAACTGTTGCTGCACTCAAAGACGGTCAGTATGTAAATTACAGCTCAATTATACCGTTTTGTTTGTGTCAATTGTATTTTTGTTTTTGACCTGTATGAAATTATTATTATTACACTATAGGGTTCTTTTAGGTCTGATTCCTTTAAAGCCTCATGTCATTTCAGAAAGATTTGTTTGTTACAGTTTTAAATCTACACCCTGATTTCAGGTAGATTTTGTCCAAACAAAAACTATTCAGATGGCTTGGTAGTTTTACCATGGTAGTTTAAGCCATATTTTAAGTATGCATTAGGAAACCGTCCAAATATCAACATCTGCACCTTTATGCCCTTTCATTTGCACACTTCTGCATGCAATTATTTGTTTTAAGGGGTGATACGAGGATGAGCCAGCAATGACGTTTTGCGTAATGTGCCTTGTGTCATCCCAATTTTGCACAGCACCAATTCTCTTGTGAACTTATCAGCTAAAGTGTGCACTTTGTAAAAGAACGTAGGTCATAGTGGTTGTATTGGGCCTAAGTATGCCTTTATTGATAGCCCACGCATTCTCTCATCAAGTAACATGACAAAGGGACAATTTATGTATAGTACTGTTATTGTTATTGACTTATATAGATAAAGTAGGAAAACAACAGTGGTTTATTCTTAGGGCATATACCATAGGTTTACAATGTGGTAGCTTTTTGGAAAGCAAATAATCGGTCATGTGTAGCAATCACTGTTCTTGTACAGGTATAATTGATTTACTTATTTATGAAATAGACAGCTTGGGAATTGAATAAGGCAAACCCAGTGACTAATGTTTCATGTATTTCAGAAGGATAACCTTTACCCTTCCACACAAAATGATTTGCCAGGTCAGGTAAAATAATATAATATAGGTAGCGTCACTGTCAATAAATGTTGTGGGAGAGTTGGTTGTTGTATCTCACAAGTCTATCAGTCATAATTAATAAGTATTTAAAGATGACCAGATTAGATAAAAATTCTCATAATAGTTCTCTCTCCTATGTCTGTTGGTATTTCCTGGTTGATCTGTTTCTGATTTAACAATACTACCTCGAAAACCCACTAAATCTTGTTTAAACATGACTTGCATCAACTTATTCATTAAACAAAATGTGTGCGCACAAACTTTATTTAATGTCATTTTCAGGAGAGGTTTTGCAATCTGACCAACTGGCTGATTCGTTTGGCTTGTCTGTGCTTGAGTCGCTTCATATCAGGTTCTGTGCCTACAAGCAGCAAAATAATGTGAAGTCATATTTGTGTAAATGTTGCATAGCTTTAGGTTTTAATTTACGTTTCAGTATATCTTACTAAAATTGGTTATAGAAGAAAACAAAAAAATATCTAAATCAACGTAACTTTTGAGATACTGCTGCCTAAAAAATTACTGTCATGAAAATGGTCTAGATTTGTGTTGTAATTAGTGTGCTACATTGGCATCCATTTTTTTCCTGCCTCTATCATGTGTCTTTCCTTTCTTCCTGTCTCCGGTTTATATCTGCTATAACCTGGCTAATGGAGAATCTTGCTGAAAGATTCCGCTGGGTTCCTTAGTTTATCTGCTTAAAAGAGCCTGGGAAAGGTGGCGTGACATAGGTCGGACAGGGTTTAGCGGTTTGAAAAGATGGTTATGGTGAGACTCTGATATGCAAAGTTTAGGCAAAGCTGTGTTGTTTTTGTAGCTGTGGATTTATAGACAAACACAGTTTCCTTGTGGACTTTGATACTTCAGCAGTGGGTCATTTTTACAGGGGGAATCTCTCTGGCAGCTGTTACATACTGATAGGCTTGTGATACTGTGTATTTTGGCAGTCTCAGGGTTTAGAAAGGACACATAGCATGAATAATTCCTCGCTTCTACTTTTCGGGCCATGGGAAAGCAGTTTGGAGTCAAAGGGCATGAGGAAGTGCGACATATCCAATTGTGAGTTCTTGCCTTTTTTTTCTACCCACATCATGAGACTACATGTGCCTAGGAGACAATAGGTGTTTTTTGTTCCATCAGCTTTTATCTTTGCTCAAATTGACACAAAATTGTCATTGAACTCCCTTTTGCTTAGCACCTATTTAATCTCCAGTAATGGCCTGCGTTCTATTGAATCTGTGATGCCGTTTAGAGAACAAAATGGTGTAAGAGGATGAAGTTTATCCAATTGGCATCACTGAGCCTAAATTTTTAAAAGAAGTTCAACCATAATAATTGCAATAGACAGGCTTAGGCATCAAAATGTGTATACCTCAATTCTTATACTACAAGAATTTAACAAATTATCTTTTTAAAAACGTTTTATTTTTGGGAATGTTTTCAAAAGCCTTTAAAAATAAATAAATTTTTCTATTAATTCTTATAGGTCGGTTGGCACTGTGTTCGATTCCCAGGCAAGGGGTCTTTCTGGGCAGAGTTTGCACGTGTTTCCTCTCACAGTCCAAAAACATATACATTAGGTTGATTGGTGACTCTAAATTGCCCATAGGAGTGTCTGTGTGTGGTTGTTTGTCTATGTGTGGCCCTGCGATGGACTGGCAACCTCAGTACCCATGCCACTTGACCGGTAAAATTGTGTAAAATAAGAATGAACGGTTGCTTGTTTTGCTTGCATGAAAACCTGATTAAAACCATACTTACTTTGTTTGGAAAATGCTTTCTCCTATTTAACACAGTTGGAACTGCGTTCACAGCTGCACCTTTATGCAGCCATTAATGTCTTACAGCAACAGTGCAACTCTTCATCATTTGCATATACATTTACATTTATGGCATTTGGCACACGCCCTTTTCAAAATCAACTACATTTTATCACTGGGAGTTAAGCACATTGCCCAGATGCCAAGCAGTGGCAACTTGGTGCTGCAGCAAATCGAACCCCGATCCTCCAATTAGACAGCTTAACCACTGCGTTACCACTTAATATAGAGACACAATCATTGGTCTTTAATCCTCGACCATGCTAACCACTGCGCCACCGCACCGCCCTTTATTTTATATATTCATGTAATATAAAAATTATTATAAATACAGATTGTTTGTGGAGAAAACCTTTGATAATTATTAGAAGCATTGAGTAAATCAAAAAAAGTCTGAGACGGTTTCAAGTTTTAAAGGCTGGTAGGTCAAAATTGATCATTTGATACTGAGTGGCACTTATAAAAAGAGAAGTCTATAACAGGAAGTAAAGGATTCTCATGAAACACCACACATTTTCTGCTTTATTAATAAATTACTTCTTTTGCAATGCTAAACCATGTTGCGATACTCCAAACTGTTTGCAGATGTTTATTATTACACAAGTACATGACCCACTCTCGTGTTCCAAAAACATCCATCATCTCTATCATCTATCCTCTTTCCACTATTCAATTCTTTTTTTCTGGCTATCCTCAGGCAGAATTTCCCACAAAAAAACTTTTTTTAAGCCCAGTGTTCTCATATTGATGAATTTCTAAGGGATAACCATGCAAAATCTTTTGACATCACCAGTGGAAAACCAGACCGCCGAATAGAAAAATCTAAAAGAAGATTGGTGATGGAGTCACATCCGTTCCATGATCTATTTGACTCTGTATATGAATCATGTGGAAAAGTGAAAACAACATTTTGGAATGTTTGGTTTCTCCACCTTTTGTGGTTAGTTGAACATTCGGTGTGGTGTGACCATCTGTAACCTTGAAATAAAACTGTTTTAATGGCCAAGGATAATTCCAGGAAAAAGCTAGCGTCAGCTTTTACATACTGTATGAGAGAAGCATTAAAGTCGCTCCTGAAATTCTAGTTTTCGCTCCTCTGTCACCCTGAGCGGAGGTTAGCCCAAGTCTGAGACTGAATTGTTAATTTGCAGACACTTCATAGACATGCATTTCCCAATGGCACAATGAAGCTACTGTGGCCTCAATGTATGACATCACGTTTTGGGTTTTTGAAGAGCACCACGCGGTTCAGATTTTTCTTGTATAAGCCAGGTGCACCTCTCAAATATCACTGTACACGAAGTCTGGAATTAAAAAGTGTGTTTACTTAATTAGTCGAGAACCTCCATAAGGAAAAAACTGTTTTTTGAGGTAAACATGTTACTTGAGAAAACTTAATGATGCAGATCTGCTTCATAAATTTTCTTGAACATAGCTGTCAGTACAATTCTGTTCTCCCTAAATCCTTGACACCATTTGCTTTAAAAACATTAAATTAAGGAGTTTGTTTTCATAACCATCACATCTGGAACAGTTTTGGTTAAAAGGCCTTAACTCTCCACCAGTTTCTCTTATTAATTAGAATGTTTGTGTCCTTACTTTGTCTCTGTTAGATGGGACCTACATGGAACAGATTTTACGAAGATGCTATCTCAGCCATTACTGCTAAGAGTCCAAAAATGTAAAGCAAAAGCTGTAAATTTTATTAATAAGAGTATAAGATTTTGTGTCTATGTTCAAGCTGTTTTTTTGTGCTGGCTTTGAATGCCAGATGTTGCATGATGGACTTTAATTCTCTGCAACAGTTCGACTGTTTTTATTTTCTGGGTTTCACTTCAGTAAGGAATGGATCAGAAAATGGATCAGAAACTGTTGGATGAACCTGTGTGTGTGTGTGTGTGTGTGTGTG
>JAOTQW010058377.1:13068-27376 GCA_026260075.1 Sisor rabdophorus
AACATTAAAAAAGTCTAATAAAATAAATATTTATTTATTATATTTTTTATTATTAGGTTATTCCTTATCCCTATACACATGATTATGTATATTTTGAATTATCTAATAAATTACCATTTAAACAACACAATACATCAATCTCAGGTACTAAAATCCTAATAAATTTCTTTTAGTCACAAATAATTTTTTTGACTGTATATAAAAGACAGGTCTAATCTGTTTAAAAATATTTAGAGAACCTGACAAAAGGGGCACTTATGACACATGAAGTAAAGTAGATTGTCTAATCCCCTGTACAGCTTAAAAGAAGTAATCGAGCCATTAAGAGATACCGAGACACAGATTCTGTCCTTATTTGGACAGATAGCTTTTGGCCAGTGCACAAAGATAGCATATATTAACTGTAAGGTTGGCACCTCTTTCAATTCCCTGGCTCTTCCTGTCTCTTTGAGGTGCCTGTACTTTGTAAAAAACAGATCGGAAACATATTCCGCTCCCACGCTGAGCTACAAAGGGTCTAACCCGGACTTTTGAGACGACGCCTTATGGTAGAAATAAACATGATGTCTAGAATCACATCCAAATCTTTTGTTAATATGACAACAGTGTCTTGATGCACTAAATGAAGCTAATCAAACGCTTTACACACACATTTCTGCAGCAGACTGTGTGACAAAAAACTAAAGTTTTTTGCAAACTTTGCAAACCACTTGAACTACATTCATAGTCAAAGCCAATAAATTAGAGATTATAGATGAGTAATGAGCATCTTCTGGGTCTGCGTAATCCTCTGTCCCAGCATTACATCTTTATATCCTTTATTTTTTGGGGATACATTTGCCATTGCAGAAAGTTCAAACAAAAAAACAGTTTGCATTGCATGGGTTTCCTCTGAGTAATCTGGTTTCCTCCCACTGTCTAAAAACATGTACATTAAGTTGATTGCTTTAAATTGCCCATAGGAGTGAATGTGAGTGTGTGGATGTTTGTATGTGGCCCTGCGATGGACTGGCGACCTGTCTAGGGTGTGCTTCCCGCCTTTATGTGCGCTGGGATAGGCTTTAACAGACCCTCTTACCACGAATTAGAGAATAAGCGGGTGGGGAAGACAATAATTAATAATAACAAATAAATTAATTTAAATTATACAATGTTAGGGGTGGTGCTGTGGCATAGTGGTAAGCACTGTTGTCTCATGCAAAAATGTCCCAGTTTCCATTCCCAAGCAGGGGTCTATTATTAAATTGAAAATTGGTGTATTATTAAATAAGCTATGGCAATTGTCTATCACCCAAATGAGGATGGGTTCTCTGTTGGGTCTGGTTCCTCTCAAGGTTTCTTCCTATTACTCTCTTTTCCTTGCCACCATCACCTCTGGCTTGCTTTTTGGGGACAAACTTCTACTATTTTACTCTGCATATGCCTATGTAAAGCAGCTTTGAGACAATGACCACTGTTAAAAGCTCTGTATAAATAAAGCTGAATCGAATTGGCTTTTTTGGTTAAATAACTATTGGTCTGTATCTTCAGCTTATTTTTTTTTAATAAAATTTGTCTAGGTTAAGACCGCAACTAATTGCTGCAATTAAAATTTAAAATTTGATCAGATAAATCGAATGATGCTTCTTCTGTTAATGAAATCATCTCAATCTGTTTAGATATGTTCTGTGCGCAGATCAAAAAGACACAGATGCTACAGATGTTGTGCACCCTTGCATATTTTTTTGTCAGTGGTGATCACTACTTTCCATCACCACATGTCTCTCAGACAGCTTAGTTTAATTTATCTAAACAGTTTAGTTTGAGAAACAGCCAATGTTCCTTATGTGGCTAATGTCATCAAGCAAGCAGCAAACTTGGCTTGGTGCCTAATTCTGTATACTTTATTAGTAGAAGGGTGCACGATAGGGGTGACTGGTTGCCAATTAAAAAAAAAAAATTCCACTACTCATTCAGTCTAATCTTTCGCTTCCCCTTTTCATATACACAGTCCAGCAATTTGGGCCTTTTTTTTGTGTCTTTCATATCTACCCTTAAATGAAAAGCTAAATTTCACTTCAAATTTAACAATCTTTCCACGCTTACCGGTGTTGATCACTGAAACTTGCCCGAGGCTCACTGAGAGTAACTTTATTACTCTCAAGCCCAGTTATTACAAACACGTCAATGGCTGCTATTGAAAACAGATTAGCAAGCGTGCTGTTTGAATTGGGGTTTAGTGGGCCATGTGATTTGACAGGAAAATTGTGCACTTTTATGATTAGGCACATTAATCGCCCCAAAAAGCCACAAGCACATTTATACACACCTTCTCCCACTTTGATATAGATGTTGTGGGTCATCTTGAGCTCAGTAAAGGATGTGATGGCACGGTATAGGCGTTTGGCCCAGGACATCAGGTGCTCATTTCCATGAGGTAATGCCTCTGTGTGCACCTCACTAAAGAGAGAGAGATTTTCATCCTCAAACTGTACAACAGATCCATCTGACACCTGCAAGAAAAAATACAGGGATTAAATGTGTTGCAAAACAAATATTGTGTAAGCATATACCCAATGTTCTAGTCTATGACACTGAAAAGCTGTTGCCATATAATATCACACACAAAACTGTCCTGTTTTATGTTTTTACGTGTTTTTAAAATGTCTCATCATTCCCCCCTGACTTGTAAGAGAGAGAATTTATAGATTTTAGTTACTTATTACTGGTTAGAAATGAACAAAACAAATGATAAATAATACTGTTAAGATTATTTTCAAATTCAAAGTGAATTTTAAAACAGAAACTATACTATCAATACGAAATATTAGTATTTGTATTAGTGTTATCTCTAGCTGTAGTAGTACCAATCACTAAAGTAGTAGTCAATTGGATGTCCTACACCTGCACTCCATTTTAGATAATTAAAGGGGATTATAAACCGAAGTCCTCACTTTTTACTGTATTGCTGATCAGCAGGTTTAAAGTAAGGCTTTAAATTTCAACATTGCTCAAAAATGAATATAGTTTGTTGTATGTATGTATTTTTTTGAACAGTTTATAAATACAGTTTTTTTCCATTTAAATAAATGCTTTAACAGCAAGTGATGTTTTCCAGTTGATTTTGACAGTGCAGTATGTGAGAAAGACGAAGGGCAGCTGTTGGCAGTGAAGAGAGTCCTGATTTATAATGCAGACAGAGCTCATTTTATTGGGCTTGTGGAGCATCAAGAATAAAGATTTCTTTCTTGATAAAGATATGTCTAGAAAACATAGGACATTGTACACATCTAGTTATGGCAAAGAACTTTCATCCTGCAAAAATTCCAAGCAATAATGAAATGAGTTGAAGGATTTCTAACCAATGTTGCAATATTACAACTTTTACTGTCAGCAAACATCATTTTAACTGACTTTTAATGGGTATTTAAAGGACTCTGCTACTGTCATTTTTACTGTCATGTTCACTTACTGAGGTTTAGATAACACAGCTGGCCAGCAAATAAGCTGATAGGAGTGCGGTCAAAAACAATTACACACACCCTCACTGAATGAAGCACATCACAGTTAATGGCTCAATAAACAAAGATATCTGGGATGTATGTGAATTCAGAAGGGTATTACTAAACAACTTATTAGTAAGAATGCACTGAAAGTATATATCCAAACAGCTGTGTTAAGAACAAAAATGTATAAATTATGTTAAATCTTAGCAGTAAGGGCAGTGTGGTGGTGTAGAGGTAAGCATGATCGGTCACAACAAGAAGGTCCCAGGTTTAATTCACAGGCAAGGGGTCTTTCTGTGGTGAGTACTATGGTTCTCCTGTTTACTCCCACAGTCCAAAAAATTGATTGGTGACCATTGCCTATTGGAGTGTCCAGGATGTACCCTTCCTGCCTTTCGCTGGTAAATAAATGAATATTTTACTAATTTAAATCAACTTTTAAGTGTTAAATAGTCATGAAGAATGTTATATCTCCAAGTCAGTTATTTACCCAAGTACTCCTGTTCTAAAACCTTCTAACTGACTGAAATGAATTTTCCAGATCAATCAGAATACTAACTTACTTTTATGTTTTAGAAAAACATTTAAAAACCAGGACCTCTACTATTACACTTACTTTTACACTATAATTCTGGTAGCATTCAATTGCATATCTTTTATGGTACTATTACATGTTTTAATTCAATTAAATTCATATTTATTTATATGCATTGTCTTTATGTTTTATGAATTGCTAGTTCTTTATTCTCTTTTTGTTATTTCCTTTGATTGCATTTAAAGGTAAACTAACTAATTGTGGTTGTAGAGACAAGTACAAAAGCTACAACAGTCAAGTCACCTTTCCCTGTACTTGCTCTATTGCCTGCACATTTACCTAATACAGTATCAGCTATTTAATAAAATTTCTTTAAAGGTCTTTTTTTCCCTACTTACTGTATTTCATGTTAGGTGGTTCATGTAGTGCTATTGATCAAGGACATCTAAGCTTCATGTGTAACAACAATTTGTTATACAAATCTCATTAATTAATTCATTTATTCATCTTCTATACCCGCTTATTCCCTAGCTCTGGGTCACGGGGTCTGCTGGAGCCTATCCCAGCACAGATAGGGCAAAAGACCAGGGTACACCCTGGACAGGTTGCCTGTCCATCGCAGGGCCAGACAAAGACAAACAATCACACACACATAGTCACTTCTATGGGGAATTTAGAGTCACCAATCAACCTAATGTACATCTTTTTGGAATGTGGGAGGAAACTGGAGTACCCAGAGTAAACCCACGCAAGCGCTGGGAGAACATGCAAACTACTACACCACCACGCTGCCCACTAAACAAATGTGCTTTACAAAAATATGAATCTTCTGATGAAAGTGTGAGAGCTTTTAAAATCATCACAACAGTACATTCATATAGAAATATAGACTTATTATTAGTTTGGAATGCACAGATATTAAAATTGGTATCGTACTCGTATCGTAAAAATACTGATACATTTACATTTACAGCATTTAGCAGACGCTCTTATCCAGAGCGACGTACAAAAGTGCTTCAAAGTTGATTGTTGAGCTTCTCAAAACTGATACCTCTTGCAGTGACAAAATGTCAGACTCAGCGGTGTAGAAAATTTTTTAAATTGACAATAATAACCCATGACAGACTCCAAACCTTGTTATGTAAAAATACAAAGTACAAAAATAAATAAATATAATGCAAGTAATGTAAAAAACATATCTGTGATTAAAACACGATAGTGAGCACAGGGAATTTGGCACAGGGAATTTAGAGAAAATAGAAAGAAAATAGAAAAATATTGTTTTTGTTTTTAAAAAATGGTATAACTGTGATATCTGTGTGTGTGTGTGTGTGTGTGCATAAATGCGTGTGTGTGTGTGTGTGTGTGTGTGCACGCATTTTCCCTTTAGACTGGCCTCACAGACATAAACATTCACATGTGCTGAAAAACCTACTGTAGGATACCACATGACCATATGTGTAGCATGGAAAGCCAAGTTATTCCACCTCTGTGCATGGTTTCTCTGGCAAGTTCAATTAAAGACTTATATAAGACCATGACCCTGCTAGCAAAACAATTTTACTCCTTCACCAGGTGTATTTACTGCTCTGACCAAAAATTCAGCTCTGCAAGACTGCAAAGAACAAAAAGTGAGCAAGAGCAGCACAGAGACAGTATAAGAGCAAACACAAGAAGAACATCTGCCTGACCTCTGGAAGGCTCCCTGCTATTCTTGCCAAGAGCAGATAAATTTTAAAATAAAAGAAATGAAAATCAAGAAATAGAAAAGCATGAAGGCTGGTGAACAATTTAGCATTAGGTCTAATGTTATTTTTTGTGGTCAACTAGAGCTGGAGAGAAGAAAGTAAGTTGTGTAGACTACAGCAGAACCTATACCCAGAAAAGATGACCAATTCAATTATAGGAATAAAACCTGCCATTAGTCTCAAAGCATTTAGCAGAACTGCCCGAGATGCCAAACTAGCGCCAGGGTTTTTTAAACCTCAAGAATCCTACTATAGTAATATAAATCTCTGAAGACCAATCTGAAGCTCAGAAAGAGCATTTCTGCTTCCTAGAACATCTGTGCACCATGTCAGTTTATAAATTCTACCACACAATCCTGTGTGTAATGCCTAAAAGATAGTTGCCAGTCTCACGGATTTTAACCACAATGAAGTCATGCAGCCCAACTAATTAAACAGTGAATGTGTTTCTACAGGATTTCTACAGTCAAAGTGAGGGAAACCGAATTGATTTCCAAGCACACTGATTCAGTAAACAAGCCATTTATATGCTGATTTAAGTGTCATAAAGACACAGTGAGGCTACATTTTGGAAATATAGCATGAACAACTTTACAATTACAAAAAAAGGATGAATATAAATAAATAAATATAAATAACTATGAATAATTGAGTAAATGAATTATTATTTTTTCTTCTAATTTGTTAATTCATTCATTCATTTATTCATTCATCTTCTATACCTGAGCAAGGCCCTTGTTTAAATAAAATAAATGTAAGTCACTCTGGATAAGGGCATCTGCCAAATGCTACAAATTAAAATGTGAGTGAGATAAAAACATACATGTAGGCAGTTATAATTTGCCATCAGTCAAAGCACAACACCTGCATGTCTAGAACATCTGTGAGTGATGTGGTGTAACTCATTTGACTGAGGTTAGCTATGTTATTATAGCTGTGCCTCCTCTTTATTTGCACAATTAGTGTGGGTTTTAACACCAGTCTTTCTCTATAGGAGGTAACTACCTGAGGCTATAAAAGCTTGTGCCTGACTCAAATCCAAACTTAGTTCACTTAAGGTTGCAACCCAGGAAACTTTATTTCACTTTATGTCCCTTTTTCTTTCTTATGTTTGTTCTGGTTCGAAAGAGCTATAAAAACACGATTTCTGCATAAAATAAAATACTTTTAGAATTTTAGAACGCTGAGAAAAACGAAATATTTGCAAACCAGTACTTAGGATGATCTACACCGTATCGAGAGCTTTATGCTTTTCGAGCATACAAGTGAATTTCTTCATTGAGGTAAGGCGACGAGGGCCTATGTGCAAGCCTTTGCTGTTGCATAATTTTGACTGTTTATTCCTTATCTGGCTGTAAACAGTTCCAGACAACAGCTTAATGCTGGGCAAGCTCTGCAATCTGAGCTAACGTCCAGCACTCACTCTCTAGGGCCTCTGACTTACAGCTAACGTCTAAGGTGAGAGAAGCGGAAACTTTGCATCATTTCGCTAGCTGGCCTCGTGGGCCTATGTGCAAGCCTTTGCTGTTGCATAATTTTGACTGTTTATTCCTTATCTGGCTGTAAACAGTTCCAGACAACAGCTTAATGCTGGGCAAGCTCTGCAATCTGAGCTAACGTCCAGCACTCACTCTCTAGGGCCTCTGACTTACAGCTAACGTCTAAGGTGAGAGAAGCGGAAACTTTGCATCATTTCGCTAGCTGGCCTCGTACCAGACAATACCTTTGGCTTTATCCAGACAGAAATTATTAAACCTAGTAAAGCCTATGTGCAAACACATTGTGCAGGCCAGGAAAGGAGGTGTGTTTTGAGCTGTTTGTGCTGATAGAGCGAGTATAGCTGACATTTGGCAGTTCCACAGTGAGCTGAAATATAACCCAATGAAATGTTACACCACGCCTTTAGAAAGGTACACTGCAGCTGTTCTTTTTGCAGGGGTTTAGTGTGGAGGGTCACAAAGAGACACATTTTCTTACACTGTAGACTCAAATATTCAGAATAACAGCTTAAATATGAAACTAAAATACGCTTTAATTTATCATGTCATCAACTTCCCAAGAAGGTCCAAGAAGCTTCCCAAAAGCTTCTGGACCTTCACCCTCAAAATAGCCTCAAATCATCAATAATTCAACCTCACTTTTTTCTGGTATTTTTTTTTCTGGAGGAAAAACAATACAAAAATTTTGTGTTTGTAATCAAGGAGATAGATTTGAGTACAGATTCTCCTGCTGTAAGGCTTTATGTATAAAAAAGAAAGCAAAATATGCATTTTTTTTTACTGCAACAGCTTTAATGAAAAAATCTGTGACAAGGGAACATAGATATTCTATACCTGTCAAAGCACATATTTCTTAGGGGTCTCCTGGACTTTGCATATCAGCATCTATATATTACTTCCACATGTGCATGAGAAGTGTAGATGCCAGGCCAAATGGTTTATATCAATTAACACAGGACCTTTTTTAAAAAAAAAAAAAAAAAACCACAAACACATGGCAAAGAGGATAATGTGCTTTAAATCATATGTACAGCTTTTGGATTGTGATAAACATTCCCGCTACAAACTGGGAAGACAAATGCTGTAAATATATTTGTGTGATTTGCCCTGTTCACTTTACAAGCCTTTGGCACAGAGTCAAGTTTGTGCGTCTCTGAAGTGGCAACGGCTTGATGGGTAGTAAATACCATCATCTATGTGCAGGCGGCACAAAATGACAAACATCCATTGCAAAACTGATATTGAAACCACTGTGATTTTCAATTAACTATGTTGGCTGAGCAATAAAAATCAAGCAAACAGTCACTTGGCATAAACATTAAAAAGAAAACACATAATTCACATTGCTTGCATCAGATGCCCTAAACATCAATGCCAAATGATAGAATATAAACAACATATATTATAAACCAGACTAAGATATATTTAATGCTCTGAAACCTTCTGCACGTCTCATTTAATCTGGACAATATTCATTTTAGTACAACTTTAGTGACTATGTCTATACCAACAGACTGGATAGTCTGTTTTACAGTAAGATCTGTATTTTCCAGCTTTTCTTTAAAAAGCAAGAAACTCAATTGTTATGGCCAACACCAACATTGCGCTCACCAGTCCTGCACGGGTTCCAGGCTGCCTGTCTGTGACTTCAAGCCTCTGTGGGATAGAACCTCTAAATGAATACTGGTAGAAATTAGCCAGATGTTTCACACACTGCTAAAGAAGGGGTATCCTCCAGGGGTATCCAGGGGTATCCGTGAGGATGTATAGTGTTAATCCTTAACAACCAGCCCTTTTCAATATGCAACTGCATAGGTCAGAAATGCTAAACTTTCTCTCCTGCTTACTTACAAATTCTCTACAACCAGCAAACCTCTAGTAGCATAGTGTAGTAGCAAATTTGTGAATAAAAAGAACATTAGACATTAGAAGTTTACTATTGTATTCGATCACCGTTAGTGCTGATGCTTGGTGAGGTATCTGTTTGTATCTGTCTGTCTGTTTTCTTTGTGTGAAATTCCCTCAACAAAGTTGATGTAATCTTCACACCCTGTAATACAAACTCATGCCAAGTTCCCAGAGAGGCCAAGAGGGAAAATACAGCTCTGTTGAAGATGGGATTTTTATATAAAATTAAAATGATTCCCTGAGTGAGTATAGCCTCATGAGAAATATATCCAGTAACAACACCTGATGGATCACATAAAGTATAAAAAAACACATGATTTGTACCACTGTCGATCACGAGCATAATAACTTGATAGGCTCATTTAAGCATTACCTAGCAGACAGCTAACCCTCACTCTTACCTCTTCATTTGTCAAAACAATTCCAAATGCCAAAACACACAGATCAGGTACACTCAATGCGTGTGTGTGTGTAAAACCACATTCATCCAGCAATACGATATTGAGCCAGAGCACTGTGCATGTCAGTGTATCCGTGTAATTACTAAGAAGCCCACGGGCTGGAAATGGAAACATTTCCTAGTACCACCAGACCTCAAGAAATGGGATATACAAATGGAATATGCCTTTTATAGCAGCAGTTATGGCTGAATTGTATCTGACACAATAAGGAAAAGCACAGCATGTTCCAAACGGAAAAAGGATTTATATTAGAGCTGCACAAATTTATCGTGTCGGCATCAACATTGCAATGTGTCCATCTGTAATAGTCTGACCTTGCAGAATGTCAATGTCAAGTCAGATCTATAATTGGGTGTGGTGTATTAGATAGGGTGAGGAACTGGGTCACCCGAGACGAGTTCAGAGTAGAGCCGCTACTCCTCCACATCAATAAAATCTGTTCCAGATCCCCCAGAACGCCTCCCTGGGGGGGTGCCCCGGGGAAGACCTAGGACACGCTGGAAGGTTATATCTCTCGGCTTGCCTGGAAACCCCTCTTTATTCCTCTATAAGAGCTAGAGAAAGTGTCTATTTAGAGGGATGTCTGGGCATACCTGCTTAGACCGCTGCACCTGCAACCCGGTCATAAGATGAATAAATGAATACAAATGTGTTTATTATAATTGGTACAGATGAACCAAATAAGTGATGGTAACTCAGTGGTGCTGCGACTAGTGGTGAAAAGATGGTTGAATTCATATTAATGTTAATTGTTCTGACCTCTTCCCACTACCTCTCAGTGGTCATTAGATGTTTGATGTTTGCAAGGAGATTGTTTTTTAATACTGCACAAGTTTGCATGTGTGTGCTGTGTGTATCTGTTTCAGTTTTCCGAGCAAGTAGAACTCAGTTTATAAAAAAAAGACGACAGAGCAGAGCACATTGCCACATATGGAAATAATACAAACTCCAAATGCTACATTCTTGTGCAATGCTATGGTCTAAAACAAGCCAGCTACATGGAGGATTTTCTAATATCCATTAGACATTAAATGTACATAAAGACATTTTTTATCTTTTGGTAATAAGAAATTAAGAACCTGAACTTTATAGTCAGACTGTTTTCAATTCAAGGCTTTCACATTGGGGCAATAGCCTTTTGATTATTCTAAATATATTACATTTTAAATAATCTAAAATCATCTAAATGATTAATAGGTTCTTCTGTGAATTCTCAGCGCTATGACAAAGAAGGGGGCGGCGCGGTGGCGTAATGGTTAGCACCAACGCCTCACAACAAGAAGGTCCTGGGTGTGAATTCTGGGCACGGGGTCTTTCTGTGCGGAGTTTGCAGGTTCTTCCCGTGCTTGCGTGGGTTTCCTCCGGGTACTCTAGTTTCCTCCCACAGTCCAAAAATATGTGCATTAGGCTGATTGGTGACTCTAAATTGCCCATAGGAGTGAATGTGAGTGCGTGTGGTTGTGTGTCTGTGGCCCTGCGATGAATTGGCGACCTGTCCAGGGTGTACCCACTGCCTTTCACCCTATGTGCACTGGGATAGGCTGACCCCCGTGGCCCCGGATTCGGGAATAAGCGGGTAAAGAAGAAGAATGAATGAATGACAGGTAGCAAAAAAAAATTTGACTGCAAATTTGTGTTTCTCCTGCAATGTTTTAAACCTAGCATCACTTTGCTCCTTTCCAGTTAAGAATTTAACTGTCCAAACAAATGACAGAGGGAAGTAGAGCCTAACCGCAGCCAATAGGTAAACCTCTGCATTAAGCTCAGCTACTTCCACAACAACATCCATCTATTAACTGTACATCACCAAGTCTGCAGACTTTGTCAAATAAGTGACAGTCTGTAAACGTAGGTGGACACAATTTGAGGTGAATGTTTACCTTGGCATTGTATTATGTGTAGGTGTGTATGTATGTGTGTATGTGTATGTATGTGTCTTTACTCTAGATACATGCGCCTGAATGCAGCTTTTAGCAAGTGGAAAGCTGACTTGCAGGTGTACTTAATGTGTTCTTAAAGTGAAAGTCAGGCTTGCATTCAAAGAGCTTGTTGTACTGGAAGAAGCTGAAGAATATGGATATAGCAAACAAGAAAAATAGATGATGGATAAATTTCAACTTACATAGAAGATCCTTTTAATTCCAGGAGCCAGGTTGTCTGCATGGATCCTCCATTGAAACATTTTTGGCGAATTAAGAATGAAGACCAGCGGCTTTTGGTGCATGGAAAGAGACTGGATGGGCCGCAGGTGTAATGTTACCTAAAGATAAAAAAAGGTTACATCAATCAGCTGAAGAGAAAGAAAGAACAGATGTGTAAAAAGAAAGACGTGTGCCAAGAAAAGAGGAAAGAACAAAGAAAAACTTACAGAGAACATAAAAAAGATTTCACTCTGTGACCCTTCTGTAGTGTGATATGAAAGTGGGTAAATCATAAATATAATTTTTATATCATCATCTGTTTAAGTTGTATAAGTACCTTGTATACACAACCACCAAACCAAACAAACATAAATGAGGCTTTCCTTTCCTCTTTCTATTCATCTTGTTTTGTCAAGTAGGCTAGCTGTGTTCCCATGTAATTACCACAAACCTCTTGATGCTTGTTGTTCTTTATCAGAGATTTTCTGTTGCTGTTTATGCAAACTCTTTTCTGATATCTTTACAGTGATTGCCAAAGAGCAATGTTGTTTGGGAGACCAAAATAAAATGTGGGCTGCACTGGTGTTTGAACTCTCAAACACTGGCCCTTTTGTTAGCAACTGTTTTGAAGGGAAACCCTCCTACCGCACGCTGTTGTTTTTCTGCTGAGCTTGTCGCTTAGATTAAATCAGAATAGGCTCGAGCTAAGAAAAAAACAAATTATAGCTGCTCTTTTCTTTCTTCTCCAACATCTATACATGCACACACACACAGACACATCTCGAGAAACGAGTTAAGATTAGTAGCAGTGTATGTGTTGTCGGGGAAAACAACTGACTTAGCTTGATAGATGGTTTTCTATATTTCAATCATCTTTAACTGAACATAAAATAATAAACTTAAACTGATTCTCCAAGAGGGTGGCGCGGTGGCGTAGTGGTTAGCACGGTCGCCTAACAACAAGATGGTACTGGTTTCAAATCCCGGGCTTGGGGTCTTTCTTTGTGGAGTTTGCATGTTCTTCCCACGCTTGCGTGGGTTTCCTCCGGGTACTCCGGTATACTTCCACAGTCCAAAAGGATTGTGCATTATGTTGAACGGTGATGCTAGGGCGCCAATAGGAGTAAATGTGAGCACAAACTGTCAAATATAAACATTTTGTACAAAAATCTGCATACATATTTGTATCAGCTCAGAGGACTTACTTTTCCCCAACATTACATGCATTTGTTTGCTTCCAGGTAAAGCACAATCACAAGTACCAAAGTGAGACAACCAAAGCTGAATTGCCGACAAACAAATCAAAGAGCGTTAATTATTTATGACAAATCTTGGTAAAATTTGGCATAAATCAACTATACTGTATTTTTGTCAGCCATAAATAGAAAGGCTGTACTGACACCAGGTAATATGTTATGTAAAAACTTCAGGTTCAACAGTAAAACACTAAATTGCAGAGTGGCAGCCAGTTTTAACTGTATGCATTTTTGCTATAGTGTGTACAAAAACAGTCACATTAGGTCAAAGTGTTGATCAATATGCTACAGTAAAACATTATTTAAAGGAAGGGAGAGAAAGAAAGAGAGAGAGAAAGAGAGGGAGAGAGAGAGAGTGAGAAAGAGAGATAAAGAGAGAGAGGGAGGCCTAAGAAAAAGAACGAATGGAACAAATTACTAAGTGCTTATCACAGGAGAGCTTGGCAGATTCAGAACATATACACACACACACATGCACACAAACTCAAGGAGGCCCAATCACTTAGCTCTTTTTTATTTTTTACTTGTTGATTTTCCCTTTGTCTCCTCTGGTTATTAGTGGAAAGTGATAAGAGCATGTGATAAAAGCATGATGACAGTAACCCTCCTACAACAGAGGATCTCCTGCAAGAATTCACGAAACTGACTATAGCTAGAGAAAATTCATAACTAGGACAATTAAAAAACACAGTAAGTCATCCCCTGCATATACACATCCAATATACAATACAATATACAGTACATCCTCTCT
Organism: Sisor rabdophorus; assembly: GCA_026260075.1. Lineage (NCBI taxonomy): Eukaryota > Metazoa > Chordata > Actinopteri > Siluriformes > Sisoridae > Sisor > Sisor rabdophorus. Next base: position 26,853 of record JAOTQW010058377.1, read on the forward strand.
AGACACTTTGAGAAGAAAAATAGTTCAGGGTTCTTGGAATGTCAAACACTCTGTTAGGAAACTATGTAGGAAACATAAAGAAGAACAATCGAAAAACATTTCTCAAATGCAGTCATTTTTCTAACATAAAAATAGGAAAATGACAGCTAGACAGCCAGACTAACAGCTAAAGAGATGAAAATATGATGGACAGACTGACAGAAAGATATAAAAGAGAGACTGACAGACATACAAGCAGACAAACATACAAATATACACACAGATATGAAAAGTAACAAACAGACAAGCGGACAGACTTTTCATACAGTCAGAATCTGATAGATATATCACATATACTGAGCTCATTGACTAAGAGACAGACAGACAGAAAGACAGACAGACAGATAGACAAAGAGAATAAGGAAGTAAAAGAAATAGAGAAAAACAAAGTTAAAAACTCATAGAGACTCTGAGATGCTGTTAGACAGACAGACAGACATGATGAATGAATGAGAGAAAGAGAGAAAGAGAGAGAAAGAGAGAGA
>JAOTQW010058391.1:4086-17247 GCA_026260075.1 Sisor rabdophorus
GACCCAAGAGTTATTCTGGTCATGAGTATATACCAGTAGCAGGCATGGCATTTTGATGATGTCTAACATTTCAAAAAAACACATTTTGTTGTATGTTTTTGATAACAGTATCACTCTGATCAGCCAATCAGAGGGCAGGTGGAAATGCTGACATCATCGTATGTCAGGCAGCGTGCTTTGGGAGGCAGAAACAGTCTTTAATAATTTCCGATTAGCAACTTGCCACTACTAATGTAGTTTAGGTAGCATTGCTACTGATACTGAAGGTTTTGGGCAGATTTGGCAGCACATAGAAACTGAAATCTAACTGTGCAATGCATTTAACAGTCACATACGGGTACTGAAAGCAGTGCCGACCTGAAAAACACTACAAAATAAAAAGACCTAACTGAACGCCACTGATATGTACATGCAGATTTAGGTAGTGTATGTCACTTAGCCATGTCATTTAGAGCCCAGTCAAAGACGCAGACTTAAAGCCTTAGGAACAGAGCTATGAGGCATAATACAGCTGCAAAATGCACCAGACATTATTGTTCAATTTACTTAAGTAATGAAGAAATGACAATAATAAAGATAATATACAGGCTTTTGCTTCAGAATAAAAAAATCGGTGTGAAGCGAATTGATATGGCCCATATGCTATATTAGCCAAAACACACTAATGAAAAAATGTGCATGGATTATTAATGTATGTGTTCATGACTTAAATAATATTAAATTGTTCCTGCCACTGAGGTAGCGGCCTCAAGGGTAAACCATTCATCTTATCATATTTTTTCATTTAATGATATTGAAATGTGAATGTTGTGTACCTAGCATAATTATATTAACAGACCATAATTAGTTCATAGAGCTAATAGTACACTGCATACACCTTTGCAGACACTTTGAAAATATCACCCTGACTTTTTCTTTTTCGAAGTTTAGCTAATCAGGCTCTGTCCTAATGAATGTAAACAGTACTAAGGCTGTCTATTACATTTAGTGGTTATTATTTAGTGGCATAGTGGTTAGCACGGTCGCCTCACCGCAAAAAGGTCCTGGGTTCGATTCCTGAGCAAGGGTTCTGTGCAGAGTTTGCATGTTCTTCCCGTGCTTGTGTACTCCTCCGAGTACTCCGGTTTTCTCACACAGAAATATAAATTGCCCATAGGAATGAGTGTGAGTGTGTGTGTGACTGTTTATATATGTGTGGCCCTGCGATGGACTGGCGACCTGTCCAGGGCGTACCCCTGCGCCCTATGTGCACTGGGATAGGCTCCAGCAGACCTCCGTGACCCCTGTGTTGGGGAATAAGCGGGTTACAAGCTGAATAAATGAATATATGAATGAATGAATGAATAAAAAATATATATTAGTTAAACTGTTTAAATGCAGGGTTGTGAGTTATACGAGAAAAATATAAACTTTATGCTAGACTTGCTGTATTGAGTTTTTATAGTGTATATCAAACAGCAAACGTCTGACATTTGGGTTTTAAGAAGTGTTTATTATCAGAAAATAAACAGTAATTAACCTCTATTATATTGTGATACCTTTTTAAATGTCTGTTAACTAAATCTACTCTTTCTATCCTCTTTTTAACTTTTGGGCTTGTGAGTCACACTATGAATTTCTGCCAATATTGCACCAATGTTATTATTATTATTATTATTAATAATAATGTTGTATTAAAGATATAGTAAATATCGAACAGTGAAAAATTGTATCTCTGCACTGATATCGTATTAAAATATATTAATCATTCCTGTCTGTCTCCTGTTCTTAATTCACATAAGTATTTTCACTACTCCAAAATAATGTTCCAGTAAGTAATCAGTAAGTAATTACCTGAATGCCTTTTCAACATAAGTTTAAACAACGAAACAATAATTTACAAGCATATTTATAGCTACTTCTAAAGAGCGGAGAATTTAGAATTTAATTTCTAAATACACTCCCTAATGCGTTGGATTTCCACTGAATAGTTGGCCTTGTTACACTAATCAAGAGGAACATCACATAGAAATCTAAAGGTCAGGTGACCACAAATTTTTGGCCATATATAATGTATATAAGCGATACAACCCAAGCATGTTGCGTCAAGGGTGGGTTGATGTAAGTGATCAGAAACGAGAAGAACCCAGTTTTGGTAAAACAGGTTTCTACAGTGATCACGCTGAAAAGCAAAGCAACAATTTAGACCTTAGGTAAGTCACAGGATTTTTTTCTTTACAACAGTTGTGTGTTTTCTGTGTTCACAGTATATATATGGCTCTGGAGGAGCTCCTATGCAGCTCTTTGCAGCATCATGCTTCCAGGGGCTCAGGAGAGGATATGCTGTGACAAGGGAACACATGTGAAGGCAGCCTCACTCGGCCAGGCCTAAGTAGGTTTGGGCCTCAACTAGGTAGACTGCGATGTGAATACACGCCTGGAGTATCTGCAGAAATGTTTCTTGAAATAGTTATCCGAATCCACCCTAAATGTGGCAGCATTAACAGCCTACCATGCTCTTTGTGGGCTCTTAAAACTGGTCACTCAGTTTCCTTGTGGTACAAGAAAGCTTAGACCACCAGCTGAGGTTTTTGTCCTGGGACCTAGTAGTGGTTTAGAACTGGCTTTGTGTTTTTAATTGCTGAAGGAATCATTGGTCAAAGAACTAAAAATTGCCCTAATGGTCACCTATCCATAAAATTGGAGACCTTCAGGCACTGTCCACTTTGTCTGGATTTTGCACCTGGCATGGTTGCACAAAGGCTTTTCTAAACCTCTATCCTTTCTTGAAGTACCTATTAACATACAAGTCCCCATAGTGGTACAGGGGCTCTGTACCAATAAAAAGTCAAACCTTTTCTGTCCAGTGTAAGCTATAGCTGCATATGTCCATGTGACTGGATGTATAGGGTCAGACCCAATATTTCTTTGCTTTGGGAAAGCTAGGAAGGAACTTACAGGCTCCAAAGAGGACCATTACGACTGTCTACAAGTCTGCTGACCTCCCAGCTCTGGAAAAGCTGAAAGGTATGGCTGTTCCTAATGTGTGAGCCCCAGGTTGACAGCACTGCATACTGGCAAATTTTATATCAGACATTCTCCATGAAATTCTGTTGGCACTATTATGAAATAAAACGGTACAAAATTAATGTATCAGTAAATCTATTTATATAAAGAACTTATTTCTTTATAAGAATGAAACTTGTTGGGGAAAGAGGTAGCTTAGTGGCTGGATTTTCAGCACCAACAAGCTGCCATCACTTGGCTTCTGAGCAAGGCCCCTAAACATTTAACTACTCGAATGGATAGCAAAAGATAAGTCGCTCTGAATAAGGGTGTCTGACAAATACTGTAAATATAATTTTTTGTAAGGTCAGCTGATATTATTTAATATAAAATTTGTTAATTATATTGACAAAAAATTTTTCCACTTCACCAGAATTTTTTGCTGTGTAATCTTTCATGTCATAAATTTTTACTGTGTAAAATAATATACCCTGGAAAAGATTTCACAATTATTGATAGCCAAAATAGCTTAGTATAAAAGATTGTCACATTTAATATATAATAAAGTATGACCTAATAGCGTAGATCTTTAGCATATGTTTTATAAGCACGGATCAGCCATCCTGTCCAAAGATAATTTTTACTATCTTTAGCAAACATGCTAAACATCACTTTTTAACAGAAAATTAAGATAGCTGTAAAACTGATTATTCTGAAGATGTCCCAGTCCTCTCATTAACAAATTTTCAAAGTTTTAACATCTAAAGTTGTATCTAACAATATCTACACTGGCAAACTAATGAATGCCTGTATCAGCTTAATAAAAAAAGAATTATACAAGACCTATCTAGGGTAATGATTCATGACATGAGTTTATGATTAATAATTACACTAATCCTGTGCTCATAGTAAACTTGGTAAAGAGGTTGAGAATGGACCATGGCCTCTTTTTACCTGCAGAATGCCAGAATGCACACATGCTAACAAGCCAGACATTTTCCTCTCTGTAGATTGTTGTTTCTTTGATGTCTGGTGGACTTTGGTCTAGTCAAACCACCCAACTCCTGTTTGACGTTTTTGTCCCCATTATTGTCTTGGTTCTGTTTGAACTATGACGCAATATGCATGATTTTTTTTTTCAATGTGTTTACAAAGGTATCACGTGTGACTACATCAAATGATTATAAATGGTTTATAGATGATAAACTGTCAAAATAATTAAAGCATTAAAATTGCTAGGATTAGATCTTCTATTTAAATTTTGTTCGACTCAATGTGAATATATAAATAAAAGGCAAACTGTCCCCTACATGCCGTTATGTGATTATTCTAACTTGTGTTTTTCTATATCACCATTAACATTTAATGTAATTTTCCACTAATAACCTAAAATAAAATGTAACTATTTTCCAAAATGTTTTATTTTTTGCTTGTTTTCGGCCAAAGCCGTCTTCTATTTACTCCCAAACTACAAAGATTTCATCTTTGGATTGGCTGATCCAGATATTTCTTATTCTTATAGCCAAACAAGAAAACAACGCATGAGGAAATGGGAGGAACTACCAATTTATAGCAGGTGACTTCCTTTATGGTCAAAAACATTGGTCTTGATTCCTAAGAATCTCTCTCTCTCTCTCTCACACACACACACACACAATGTCTCCAAAACACAAAAGGATTATTTGTTCTAAAATTATTATTAAAATGCTTACTAGAAAACTACAGCTCTACACTAGACAATTATTATATAATATTTAGTGGCGGGCTGTGTATTTGTCCTTTTTCTGGTAGGACATGCCTGGGAACACCTTCCAAGTAAGGCATCCGGGAGACATCTGAAACAGATGCCAAAGCCACCTTGTCTGACTTCTCTTAATGTGGAGAAGCAGCAGCTGTCCTTTGAGCCCATCCGAGGTGACCAAGCTCCTCACCCTATCTCTAAGGGAGCACCCAGCCACATTATGGAGGAAGCTCATTTTGGCTGTATCCGGGATTTCATCCTTTCAAGCATGACCCAAAGATCATGGCTATAGGTTGAAAGTAGAAACGCAGCTTAGCTCCTTCTACAGTACGACTGCCAAGTACATTGACTGCATTTCAGCAGAAGATGTATAAACCACCTGTCAGTCTTTCGCTCTATTCTTCCCTCACTTGTGATCAAGACCTCAGAAAACTTAAACGCCAACCTGAAGGGGCAAGCCACCCTTTTACGATTGAGAACCATGGCCTTGGACTTGGAGGTGCTGATTCTCATCCCAGCAGCTTCACGTATGCTAATAGTCGTGGCTTGATGGACTCCCTCCTGCCCCAGGCTGCGCCTAGAAAGCCTGTTTATAAAGATGACTGGGGATAAAGGGCAACCAACTTGCACCGCCCCTCTATGGATCTCATCCACCCCTGATGCCTTGCCACCAAGAAGCTTCTTAACTGCCTTAGTGACTTCAGCTTGAGTGTTCGATGAGTCCACGTCAGAGCCCCCAGCCTCTACTTCCCCAATGGAAGACGTGTTGGTGGTGTTATTAATGTTATTAAGGAGATCCTCGAAGTACTCCTTTCACCGGCCCACAATATACCCAGTAGAAGAACACTGTACACAGTGTTAGCATGGCACTACTTTCCTCTCATGAAGCACCAAACAGTTTGCCAAGAATCTCTTCGAGGCTGTCTGATAGTCCTTCTCCATGGCCTTACCGAACTCCTCCCAGACTTGGGTTTTTGCCTCCAGAAACGGCTCAGGAGTCCCACAAGCCAACCAGGCCTGATAGGATTACTTCTTCAGCTTGATACCATCCCTTTCTTCCGAACACTACCACTGGGTTCGGGTGTTGCCGCCTCGTCGGGCACCAGAGACCTTACGGCCACAGCTCAGAGTGGAAAACATGATCCATTTGAACTCACTGTAATAAAACCAATACTTTATACAATATTTAAAATATTTTTTCTGGATAGTGTAAACACAGCCAATACTGCAGTTAATGTACATGTAATGTGTAGTTTATCTTTTAAATGCTATAAATGTAAAATACCCTAAATGTTGCATTTAATGCCATCTATTAAAATATGATTTTTGCTAAAGAAAACTGGTCAGTTACAGAAACTAATTAACTCATAAACACCGAGTAATAAAGCAGTATTCTAATTCCAGAGCAACAAGCTCCTTAAAACCCCTTCCAGTAACGGACATGTGTGTGTGTGTCTGTATGTTTGCTTCTCCTTTGTCCTCTTCCCCACAGAGACCTTACTGTGCTACAGTGTTTGGTGTCCTGGATAGCATTACGATGTGTGGGCTGGGTTGTCCTCATTCACAGTATGAACCTGTATGTCTATTGATTTCCAGTTTTTTCTAATTTAGGTTAATCGGAGCGTTAGTAATTTAATCATGATTTAATGATGCCTTCATAGGACAAACGCTTGGAGTGTATAACTTTAACCCTCTAATAGATTTTTTTTTACTGCTATAGGCAGAAAGATGTGTACTAAAGCCCCAAATTCCACTCCCTTTTAAAGATATCATACAATAGAGAGGTCCAATCCCAATTATTTGATCACAAATTAAGTATTTTAAAATAAGTAAAATAAGTATTTCTTTCTATTTCTTTTCTTCTGTTTTTAATACTTTATTAAACAAGTTTAATAGTTTTTGTTATGGATGCAGAATTTAAAAGAATAGGTTTGAGGCATACAGTAATTGTGTATCCACTAATTGTTCTCTCTGGAAGCAACACAAAGAAATTATATAACTACCACCTACTCCCTTTTGCCTATTTTCCCTTGGCTTTTATCAGAAAGAAGCCAAATATAGATAATGGACAGCACAAGGATATGCTCTCTCAATGTCTAAACAGAAGAACAGAAAAGAACCGTGAATAAAAAAAACATCAATGATTACCTAAAATAACCTAGAAATTATTGAAAAACTAGTTATCAGCCCTAGATGCTTTCCTTAACAGTTGCCTAAAAATGAAGTCCATGTTTCAGAATCCTGACGTTACAGTTACTTAATGGACAATTCAAGGACCTCACTATGTAATCAAAAGTTTGTGGACACCTTGAAAGCACACTTAAATAACGAAGACACAAACCTTAAGGTTTTTATGGCGGTTTTGGTTTTGTGACTATGACCATTTTTTAATGACCCACTTACATCTGCTTTTAAAACTGACCCATATCTAAAATCTGCATTTACACTGTATATAGACGAATAGCTTAAGGTACTGAACAGAAAAAGAACGGAAAATTGGTGATAATCAGTGGACAGAATGTATGATGTATTGAGATGTATGAGTATTCTTAAAACTGCTACAATAGATCACAAAAAAGGGTAGTTTACTCCACCATTTTGGTGCCAGAACAGAAAGAGGTGATGAGTGCTTGGAGGTAGGATGGTGCTGCTTCGTTGTTAGCTTTTAATCTGATGCATGCAGCTACTGGGAGCCAGTGAAGAGAGTGCAACAGACATGTCTAAAAACTTTGGTAGGTTAAAAACATGTGCAGCTTGTAGGAGTGAGTTGTAGTAGTCTAGTTTAGAAATTACAAGAGACTGCACAAGCAACCAAGTGGTCTGAGTACATAAGAATAGTTGAATCCTAATGTTATGGAGGATAAAGCTGCAGGATCCTGCTATGCAAGGGTGCGCGCAGTGGTCGAATGGTGATCAGCGAATTGTCCATTGTCCATGGGTCAGCGGAGATGAAAAGTGATTTTGTTTTTATTTTTTATTTAGAGGTCAGCGAAACAACTGAGATTTCAGCCTGACAAATGTAGAAATGATCACTAAGTTAAAAATATATTTCTTGATGTTTACATATTTAAAAAAAAAGGATTAATATGCAACGCGATGGCACAGTAGTTAGCATGGTCGCCTTACTACAAAAAGGTCCTGGTTCGAATCCCAGGCACGGGGTTTTTCTATGCGGAGTTTGCATGTTCTCCCTGTGCTTGTCTTCTCTAGGTACTCCAGTTTTCCAAAAACATGTACTTTAGCTTGATTGGTGAGTGTGAGTGTGTGGTTGTTTATCTGTATGTAACCCTGCAATGGATTGGCGACCTGTCCAGAGTGTACCCCTTGCCTCTGGCCCTATGTACGCTGGGATAGGCTCCAACAGACCCCTGTGACTCTGAATTAGGGAATAAGTGGGTATATAAGATGGATAAATGAATGAGTTTTTTAATTAATTAATTCATTCATCTTCTATATCAGCTTATTCCCTAATTTATGGTCTGCTGGAGCCTATCCTAGCTCTCTGAAGAGCGAAAGGCAAGGGGGGCCCATGATGTCTGCTAACATGACAGAGAGTAAGGCATGTATGAGATTTATATCCAATTTCTTACTCTAAATTGCTCATAGGAGTGTGAATGTGTGCCTCTATATGGCCTCTAATCTGTTCAGGCTGTAGGTCGCCTTTCACCCAGAGACAGCTAGAATAAACTCAGATCACCCTGACCCTGATTAGGAATAGATTGGTATAGACAACTGATAAATGGTTGAATAAATGGTTGGATAGACAGACATTTTATGCTTTTCTGAAGTCATTTAAGAAAAAGCTGTTCGTATGTAATTTAAGCGTTTTCCTCCATCTAGTGGCGGCCCATGAATAATGCAGTTTCTCGGTGTGTTAAATCACTTTATGGCGGGTTGTTTCATATACTGTATTTAAAAAAAGTTAATTATAATAATTAATTTGATATATCATTCGAGCTAAAATAACTGTTTTAGCCTAACTAAGTTGCAATTAAAAAATGTATTACGTACATTTTGTGCGTTGTTTCTCCGTACCAGTGGGTGTCGGTAATGGAACCTAAAGAAGTAAAAAGCAGGACCTCTCCACATACTAGACGTACTATCACGTACTAAATAGTATACAGAGTAACACGGCAGCTGTTGCAGAACATAGTTAATGTTTTCAATCGATGGATTTTTTCCCCCCTGCAGACATTAATAGCAAAAATTGACAAGACAATTGAAAGGCGCTGGTACTATTTGTTGATATAGTAGTGCACATGCGCTCCACTTCGGATGCTAGCTAACTTCCAAGGTTCAAGCGCTAAATTTGAACAGTGATGGCGGCTTTATAGTCAAAGTAAAGTCCGAGTCGGTTAGTAGGCTGAGTATTAGTTATCGTTGGTGTGCTGTACTGGTGGCTATTCGAGTCGTTTCTTAATGTAAGTGCAACGATGCTGCGGACTCGGAGAACAGCAAAGGCAAAGGAGTTTACTGAGCCGACTTCCGATCCTGAGCTGTAAGTGTGTTTACATAAACAATTGTGCGTTAGGAGTTCAATTTAAATCAGTTTTTGATTTTATAACGCTTTTTACAATAGTCTTTGTTCCAAAGCAGCTTTACACAATCAAAAATAATCATCAAATGTGTTGGTGGGTTTTTTTTTTAGAAAATTGCACCTAAAGGAATTTTTACTGTAAGACCTTTCTACAAAGCGTTTTAGCTCTAAATTAATTTGTAAAACATTAGGATTAACCAAGAGGACTGCTGATTACAGCTTTTAGGACGATCTTTATCCAGAGCGATTTTATTTACTGCGTGTTAAGGGCCCTGTCCAGGCACCTAACAGTGATTGATTAAGTTGTTGATCAGGAGACATGGAATATATATATATATATATATATATATATATATATATATTCTTTGCATATCTTATATTTAGAAAGGTTGGGATCAGAGCCCAAGGTCAGGTATGGTACAATGCTCCTGGGGCAGAAGGGGTAAAAGTCTTGCTTAAAGACCCAACAGTGGCGTACTTCCCAGTTGCTGGGCTTTGGTTTTCCCGATCAACAACCTGGCACCATTTAAACCACCACCGCCAAAGAAGACCTGAATTCAAGCCCCACTACAGGCAGGTCCGCCACTGTTGGGTCCTTGAGCAAGACCCCAACAACTCTCTCGCAGTGGAGCTACAGTGCATAACTGACCCTGGGCTCTGATTCCAACCTTCCAAGGTGTTGTATTGTGATCGGGTATCAGGTATGTGACAAATAAAATTAACATTTAACCTTTACTGGGAATCGAACTCATAATCTTTCATTTAGCAGCTAAACACCTTAACCACTGCGCTACCATGTTGCGCTACTATAGCTTGATTTACTATGACAAAGTCACACAGCTCGAAATGTAACCGAGTGTGTGTGACTGGCGACCTCTCCAGGGCTGTACCTCTGCCTCTCTCCCTATGTTTACTGGGATCCAGCAGACCCCCGTGACCCCGAGTAAGGGAATAAGCGGGTAGAGGTGTTGGACTGTTATAGAAAGACCGGGGTTCAATTCCCAGCACCCACCACTTCTTCAGCAAAGCCCTTAACCCCCAATTGCTTAGTTGTAAGTCATTTACATTTACAGCATATGGCAGACGCTCTAATCCAGAGCGACGTTGGGGGTTAAGGGCCTTGCTCAAGAACCCACAGTGGTGGCTTGGTGGTGCTGGGAATCGAACCCAGGTCTTTCTGGTATCAGTCCAACACCTTAACCACTAGGCCACACATTCCCCAATGTCGCTCTGGATAAGAGCGTCTGCCAAATGCTGTAAATGTAATGGCTTTAGAAACATTTGACTGAAAAAAGCTTTTTAAAATTGAAAAGCTTAATCACAAGAATATTATGATTGTGGAAATCGATAAATTTATACAGAATATTCTCAGTGATAAAGATTGTGGGTTTGATTACTAGCACCACCAAGTAACCACTGCTGGGACCCTGAGCAAGGGTCTTAATCCCCAATTGCTCATTTGTTTAATGAAAATAAACATAAGTCACTCTGGATAAGACGTGGCAATGTGAATATTACATACATATTTGTTTCTAATTCTAATAATTAGCGAAGCATATACGTTTAATTAGCAACACTGCATTTTTCATTTAAAATCTTTATTTGAATCTGGCAATCAACCTTTTTTGGTATAATTACTACATATTTTCACATCTTTCCTTGAATTTGGTTTGAACTTTTTTTTGCTTATTATTCTTTGATTGAAATTCCTTCCCTAATCAGTCAATCATTTTGGTCATAATGTTAGTAAACATGCTGACATCATCCATAGCAACCACAGGCCAACCACACCCTTACTTTTGGTTTGTTTTAGCTTTAAACTGCCATTGATACTGCTTCACAACTATTCACTCAATTCCTAGCTGGGTATTTAATTGTAAACTGAATAACTTGAGTAACTCTGAATAAGGGTGTCTGTCCAATGCTAGAAATGTACATTAAATGTAGTTAAAGAATAAAAAAATAAACCTTCAAAACATTACAGTTGCGAAAGTAACAAAACAGTTTTGAATGCAGCATAGAAAGCGAGGAGGAACCAGAAGAATGGCTGCCGGAACCAAAGACTAAAGGAAGACAAGGGATGAAGAAAGGCGAAACGGCAGACAAGAAACCGGCGACTAAACGGGCTGCAAAACCCAAGGAGGCCAAACCAAAGACTGAAAGAAAGCCAAGGGCTGTTAAGGTGAAAGAGATTAAGAAGAAGGAAGAAAATAATCCTGCAGTCTTTAAGAAAGATGAACCACTGCCACTAATCCAAATTAAAGAAGAGGTGAGTTATTCTGTGTGCTGAAATTGTACTTGCTACTGCTACTAGCATTTACAACCTTTTTTTCGGTGTCTGTTACTGAAATAATCTCACATTAAAGACATGCTGTGTATCGTGTATTAAATTGCCAAATGATTCCTTGGACTTGGAAGAAGCCATTGTTTCTGTCTATGCTATTTTTATTTTTTATTTTATTTTTTTTTAACGGTATTACATGGCAACATGATGATTGGCCGCACAAAGTTTTGCACATTTCAAAATAGTGATTGCAATCTGCTTTTGCGTTCAAGTTCCACCAAGTTAACACTGCATGGCCCCCTTAGCAAGGCCCTTAACCCCCATTTGCTTTGTTGCAGTAAATTTTTTTCTTGCGTAAATGAACTGTGTTTTTAATGCTACCCATTGTCTTACAGAGGCTGTCCATCAGCATGGATAAGATGTTCAGTTCTGATGCTATTGCGAATGAAGAGCCGTCATCCAGTACACAGCTTCCTGGGGTGAAAAAGGAAGAGCCTGAGGATGACTTTACTTTTGACGAGCCACCACAGAAGAAGCTGAAGTCCATAAGTGCAATGCAAGGCAAATCAGTCAACCTAAAGTCTGCTAATGCATTTTGGGATGATATGCAGATGAACTGGGATCCTGTTCAGGTTAGAAATTTCTTAAATCAGTTGTTAAATGTTATTTATTTTTCTGACATTTTGCAGTAATAAGTGTAAGGCTTGTATAGTTCAATATATTATTATATATTTTAGTGGACATTTTTAACACCTTCTGGCAGTAAACTGGCATGCAAAACTTTTTTTTACTAAATTCTACACTGTATGTAAATAATTTCTAAAAATGTACTACTTATCTGCAACTTTTACGTAGATCTGGGTCAGCAACACATGGCCCCAGAGTTACATGAGGCGCTTCCAGCCTACAGCTGTGTAGAAAACAAAATAATGAAAAAATAATCCAAAGAATAATGTGTAATGTGTTAAATTTAAATGGGAATTTCTCTGGGAAACTGGCCCAAATGGTTTGCTGACTGCTGTCCTAGCAAAATAAATCAGCCATAAAGGTGGTTTAAAGTAATTGAAGAACAACCTGATTGCCGATTTTTTTTAAAGGTGTGTGTGTGTTACATTTTAAGGTTTTAACAAAAAAGACTGGAGTGCATCAATGGGTCTGTAGTAACATCGCTCAGCTCCTGCGGGAGGAGAATACCATCCCGTTCATGGTGCGCTACAGAAAAGAACTGATTAACCACATGGATGCGGACAGTGTGAGAGATGTGCAGCTCGTTTTGGAGGAGCTTCGGTAAGCAGGTTCAGGGGGATAATTCTAACAGAAAAAAATCGAAATAATAGGATGTAAGAGCGGCACGGTGGTGTAGTGGTTAGCACGTTTGCCTCACAGCAAGAAGATGGGTTTGATTCCTGGGTCATTCTGTGCGAAGTTTGCATGTTCTCCCTGCACCTGTGTGTGTTTTCTCTGGGTACTCTGGTTTCCTCCTAAACGCCATATAAACTCTGGCTGTAACATGAGTTCATAGCACGTTCGATGCTTCTTAGTACACTGACCAAACCCCAAATTATCTCATCTCATCTCATCTTCTTCCGCTTATCCGGGACCGGGTCGCGGGGG
>JAOTQW010058421.1:4350-15184 GCA_026260075.1 Sisor rabdophorus
TATATATATATATATAGTTTATGGTTTATATAAATTTCACACGTTGATTCGCATCTGTTTGTTACTGCATACAATTTTGTAATCGTCTTAAAAATGACCTGTACAGGTTTTGTGTACTTACCTCGTCCACCAGCAGCACGGTGGTCTCTTTCTTCGGTGCTGGTGCGCTGAAACGTTTCTCCAGCAGGGCGGCGGCATGGTCGGCCGTCGCTTTCTGATTGGTCAGTTTCTATAATAAACAGCACCGTAAACTATTACAATGAGTAAAACAAAAAGAAAAAAAGGCAAGAAAAGAGAAGCAGGGCCAGAAAGAGAAAAATGGAAAAGACAAAAGAAATGAAAAAAAAGGTAAAAAAAAAAAAAAAAAAAAGAAAAGAAAAGAAAGTAACGACAGAGACAAAGAGAAGAGAAAGGAAAACAGACAGAAAGACAGACAGCTGAAAAAGAAGATAGACAGAGGGATGGAGAAAGCCCCGGCAGACCTGTAGTATCTGGACATAGGCCTGATGTGGGTCAGTCATCTTCATGCCATTGATCTCTATGAAGCGGAAAGGCGGGATCTCATCCTGCTCTGCCGCCTGCTGCAGGGACCTTATCACCTCATGTACCGTGGCAGTCTTTCCTGTACCAGGAACGCCCGAGATATACATACACCTGTACATTAAAGCCAATCAAACAAAGAGTTTTAATCAAATGAGAACAACAGAGTTAGAAAACATTTCGCATAACACTGCTGAACACACCCTCCAGTGCCATCCATGATCTTGCTCTCCACAAAGTTGTAGACGTCTTGAAACTCCTGCTCCCGACATGGCAGTGATTCAGGAACTGAAGACACATGCAACCTATTAAGGAAGAGATTTTCAGATATAAAGGGATGAATCATAAGCCGCTTATTTCACTTAGTTTAATACAAGAGATTTGAACACTTTCCCAGCATGACAATGCCGATGTGCATAAAGTCCACAGTGTGTCATGATGGAGCAGAAGAGTGGAGAAGTGTTTCTTTAGTTTATCATGGAATGCTCATCACAAAATTATGGGAGCAATTCTCAGTACCAATAAGCTGCCACTGCTGGGCCCCTGACCAAAGCCCTCAACTGCTCAGTGTGTGTAGACATGAACATTGTACTCAACATTAGTGCATCAACCCACTAATTATGTTTGGAGCCTTAGAGAACAAATCTCCATAACCCACAGGGCTACCACACTGAAAAGTCATGTGGACACGCTTCTTGGAGGTTTGGTTCTTTGCTGCTGCCACCTCTGCCTTGTTTAGTCAGCTCTAAATAAAGTTGACTTGACTTAGGGGGTGGTAGGGCTGAATATGACCACATTAAAATAGAGACTGTGGCGTTGTGGTTAGCATGGTCGCCTCACAGCAAGAAGGCTTTGAGTTTAATTCCCAGGCAGGGAGATCTTGCGTGGGTTTACTCCAGGTAGTTTTCTTCCCACAGTCCAAAAACATGTACATTAGGTTAACTGGTGATTTTAAATTGTCCAGAATAGTGAGTGAGAGTGTCCATGTGTGGCCGGCAAAGAATGAAACCCTAAGATGGTCGCCTGTCCAACGCAGGGCCTTACATAAATGAAGAACCACATGCACTCACACTCAATGCGCAATTAAGAATCAACAAATCAACCTAACAATGCGTTACCCTGCCTTTTACCACGAAAATAGGCTCCAGCAGACCCCTGTGACCCAAAGTTATGGAATAAGTGGGTATAGAATATGAAAGAATGAATAAATGAATTCTTTATGTAAAAATTACCAACCACTCGAATATGATATTTAGTCTTACTTTGCTCTCGCTTCCTCCAACACATTTCCAGGCTTCCTGGCTGGCAGACTCCTGCTAGGAATGCTGGGAGTGGCATGTCGAGGTGTACGGGGAGTGGAAGGAGCAGACTGGATCAACACAAGGAAGGAAAAACAAATAAACAGTATTAAATCGTAGTTCATTAGACCTGCTGTTTACCTGCTGCTAGTGTGTGTGCGTGTGTATATATATATATATATATATATATATATATATAAAATTTCATTCATCTTCTATACCTGCTTGGTTTTTTAAACTAGGGTAACGGGAGATAGCTGTAGCCTATCACTGCGCACATAGGGCAAAAGGCAGGGGTACACACCCTAGACAGGTTGCCTGTCTATCGCAGGCCACACAGAGAAACAACCACAGGCACCCACTCCTATTGACAACTTAGACTCAACAATCAACATAACGTTTTTGGATTGTGGAAAGAAACCGGAGTGTGGAGAGAACACGTAAATGACCCTTTGGCTGTTAATCGAACTGATTGTCATGGTGTGAGGAGGTAAAATTTTACATTTTTATCCTTGACCACCAGGTGCGCAATTAACCCTTTACTATAGCCTGCACGTTAAAAGCTTCAGGTTTTAGCTAGAACATGGAGCAGTTTTGGCATATTATATGGTGTGCGTGTGTGTGTAGACTTGGTAAGGCTTATTTTCTTCAACAACATTTCACAGCTGTTGCTGTACCTTTTTGTTTGGAGTTTTGTGTGGCGTTCTTGCTGAAACGCGGGTCTTTTCTTTCGCTGGCGTTCTCGAACCTGCCGAGCGTCTGCTCCTCTTTACCACCAGCTCATCTTCGCTTTCCATTTTCGCCCCGTCGTCGTCTTCGCTGCTGCTTTCCAGATCCATCTTTGAGGGAACGAAACAGCCGTCCTCATCGGCGTCTTCCCCATCAGACTGCAACTCATCACGGCTATTCAAAATGCTCCTATGTCAAAATACACTAATATAAAAACCGGAGCAACGAAAGAAATAAAAGAAGAACGACCAAGTCAGGACGCTTACAGCTGCTTTTGAATGCGAGAAGACACCAACTGAGCGGATTTTCTTCTGGAGCGGGGTGTGGCGGCAGCTTGTACAGGGGAAACTTCATGCTCCTCTTTATCCCTGAAACCAACACAAGCCTGATTATTTTACATTAACAGAGAGTTTCTGTAAAGCTGCCTGATTTCTATTGCAAGAAAAGCGCTACATAAATAAAGCTGACTTGAGGGCTTGTAGGGCTTAAAATAAATAAATAAGACTTCACTATGTGTAAATCACAAACCACGAAAACATGCTTAAAATGTTCTCTAGAAATAAAATTATGAAGCAAGTCTAAAAAACATTTTAACAGTGTCTTACTTTGCTCTCGCTTCCTCCAACACATTCTCAGGCTTCCTGGCTGGCAGACGTCTGCTAGGAATGCTGGGAGTGACATGTCGAGGTGTACGGGGAGTGGAAGGAGCAGACTGGATCAACACAAGGAAGGAAAAAAAACAAATAAACAACATTATTAAATTGTAGTTTATTAGACTTGCTGTTATCCAACTGTGCAATTGAGGTTGAAGGGCCTTGCTCAGAGGGCCCAACAGTGTCAGCTTGGTGGTGTTTGAGAATTAATTCTATGTTTCTCTGACCAGCAGCCCAATCCCTTAACCAACAAGTAGGCAAGTATGCGAGTGTAAAACTGTACTCGTGGTGAAAGAGTTGGCCTAGTGGTTAAGGTTTTAGCCTGATACCAGAAAGACCAGGGTTTTCTTTCTAGCACCACCAAGTCACCACTATGTGCTCCTGAGCAAGGCCCTTAACCCACAATTGCTCAGTTGTAAGTCGCTTGGGATATGGACGTCTGCCAAATGCTGTAAATGAAACGTAATGTACTCCAAGTGAACTACAAAAATAATAGGGAGGGGTGGGGGGTGTTAAACAAAACATCCACCGAATTAAACTGTGAAATTATTCAGGATATTTTTTTAATCTGCCCATTAACCCGAGTTCTAATTAAAACTAAAAGGTTTCTTTAAAAAAATCCAAGTTTTTAACTATTTTGTTGCCAATTTCATAGGTGACATCACTGATTAGAGGGGTACAAATCTCTTTTTAAGATATTTTTTGGGCATGTTTGCCTTTATTGGTGGGAGGGTGGGGGGTAAAAAAAGAGAAAAGTGGGACCAGAAAGGACCGGAGCCAAAATCAAATCCAGGTTTTTGGGTTGAAAAGGCGCATGTCCATCTTTAACATGTCCTACAGCGATAAGAGTTTATACACATCCGGTGCACAATTCCTTTAAAAAATTACTTATTTCGGCCGGCGAATAAAAGGTGCCAGCCAAAGAGTTAGTTTTTTAAATAAAAAGTTATTGTGGACTGGATGCCTATAAACCTCTCACTGTAGGACATCTCAAAGGTTAGTGAAAAAAACAACTTTAATACATTCATTTTTGTGCAGAATCTGATTTTATATGTTGACCGTTGGACCGTCTTTGCTCAATCAACTGCGATCAGAAGTTGACTGCAAAGCCATGACATATAGCAAATCTTGCATTTTTTTATTTTGGGTTCACCCTAGTAGAAAGAGGTAATTTTTTTATTTAAAGGGGCACCCTTTTACTTTAGTCTGCAAACAGAAGTCAGGTTTTGGCTTTTATATGGGGTGTTGTAAACTTTTTCCAGTGAAGGCCAGGAGACTTGATGACTGCAGCGACCGACCAGCGCGTTCTCAATAAGAAATTCCGGTAAAGAGAATCCAAGTCTCCTGGTCTTCACTGGAAAAAGTTTACAACAGGGGCAATATCAAGATCAGTAAGCGTGTGTGTGTGTGTGTTTAAGACTTGGTAAGGCTCTAAGAAAATATTTTATTTCCTCTAGCAACATTTCACAGCTGTTGCTGTACCTTTTTGCTTGGAGTTTTGTGTGGTGTTCTTGCTGAAGCGCGGGTCTTTTCTTTCGCTGGCGTTCTCGAACCTGCCGAGCGTCTGCTCCTCTTTACCACCAGCTCATCTTCGCTTTCCATTTTCGCCCCGTCGTCGTCTTCGCTGCTGCTGCTGCTCTCAAGAATGATCTTCGAAGGAACGAAACAGCCGTCCTCATCGGCGTCTTCCCCATCAGACTGCAACTCATCGCGGCTAGTCCGAATGCTCCTATGACACAATACACTAATATAAAAACACCGGAGGAACGGAAGAAATAACGGAATAACAGAAGTCGGGACGCTTACAGCTGCTTTTGAATGCAGGAGGACACCAACTGAGCGGATTTCCTTTTGGAGCGGGGTGTGGCGGCAGCTTGTACAGGGGAATCTTCATGCTCCTCTTCATCCCTGAAACCAACAGGAACACAAGCCTGGTTAATTTACATCGAGGAGGAAAATTCTCTAAACAAACAGTATTGGCCAAATAACTCCAAGTATAGTTCCAATAACTATACTTACAGCACAGCAAGTGCAGGCTCTCGGACCGTAACCGATTCTCTCCTTTTGGATGGCGTTTTTGAGCTGCCAACAAATAAAAAAAGCAATGACAAGTCAATATGATTCGTTTTAAGACTATTATTATAGTGTCCTTCAGTGACAACATGGTATATGCACGTAGACCTCTACATAAATGTGTCCTCTACATGCTGCCCATGTCAAGTGTGATATATCCAGCAGTCACCAGTGTCGGTGCTTTGGTGCTTAGACAAAGATCTTGTACAACTCTGTGCTGAAAGGTGGATCTGAAATCAGTCCCAACATTCCTTTATCTCACCCATCAACAGTGTTTGCAAGAATGCAGTGCATATCCACTCCCACTGCTGTAAAGCGGGCAGTTAAACTCACTTGTACCCCCTCAGTCCTGTTCTTCTGGGAGTGGCTTCTCTCCTACGAGGAGTTCTGCCTTTACTGATGAGCGAATCCGACTCAAACACATCGTCTTCCAGAGGTTCAACCCCGAGGAAGTCCCTGAATGAGCAGCAGCAGCATGTTTTGGAGCAGACTTTCTTTACAGTAATTTTAAACTTGGATTAAACATACATTTATATAGGTGAGAGCTGTGTGCCTTTTAATTCATCTTCTACCAGTTACCTTGACCACATGCAGGCTTCAAATTATGCTCTAGATCATCAGCAACTATCCAAGTGAAACTGGAGGAAACAGAGCTAAATTTGAAGTCTAAATAAAGGGTATTAACAATGTAATGTTTCGTTTAATATGAGAAACGGATTGCAGATTGCTTAGTTAGGGTTGGGTTAGTGAGGTTCAGGTTGGCAAAAATGGGTGTGAGAGACGTGTAGTATGTGCGACCACACAACATAAACAGCATCATAGAAAAAGCTCACTAGCCAAAGTCAGTTATCACATATGATCTAGAGGGAAAAATAAAAAATAAAAAAAAGCAGCAGCACTTATTTAGTGCACGGCTCAAGCTTCTCACTGATGTTAGCCGACACAAAAAGTCTGGTAAACGATATGCGGAAACTGTTGGATCCTGGACAGCTTTTAAGGTATGTTGCAGCATATTTTCTCCAATACTTATTCGCGCAGCACCATCGTTGACATTTTCCCTCTTTATGACGTTCAATATCATAAGTCAATATCAACATCGCGGCTGTAATATGTCAACTTTGTTCTTGTTAATGCGTAAACATACTATATATATATATACATTTTTAAAAATTCCCCTTAACAGTCAGGAAGTACATACTGAAATTGCACACACTTAAATGGCATGTGATTTCAAAATCAAATATGTTCTGCTACATAAAAGAGCAGGAATAAGTCCCTAAAATGAGAAATTCCAACAGTTAACTGCAGAGGGAAAATGTCAACGATGGTGCTGCTAGAAGGAGTATTCGAGAACATATGCTGTAACATAGGGAATAACTTGTGTAACGGTCCAAAACATGATAACGGTCCATAACAAAAAAGAATAAAGAAAAACAAAAAGAAAATGGCACATCAATGCCAAGCTGCTGTGTTCTAAAATAAAGAAAACCATAAACAGATGGGTTTCCATGCTAATGTGAATTGAATCATATTACAGTGCGATTGATAAATACTAGACAACAATAATTAAAACAAGGCAGAGCAAAGCACGTGGGTTTAACAACTGTCAGATACCTTAAACAAGCATAACTGTTAATAAAGAGCCTTTTTTTTCCCCACTTGTTGCCAATGCAATACTTAACACGCTTAACGTTCTAAAGGGGTGCTGAAAACATAGCAATAGATCTCTCTACCATCTAAAGTGAATTAATAACATGTAGATCCACCATCATTCCATCACTAATCTGACCTGGTGTTCTCGTAGGCCGAATGACTGGGTTTGTCTGGGCTCTTCTCATGCTCCGTTAACAGATTCTCTTCATCGGTTAAAGCCTCATTACACACGATAACAGGAAGTGGGGTCAGACGGATGGAAATGGAGATGCGGCGTAGTGGAGATCCAGCGAGTTCGCTGGCCAGCGAGTCCTCTGTCTCCTGGCCATCATCCAGCATGTCCCCAAGAACATCCTCTCTAGTCAGCTTCTTGGTTGGGCCTAAAGGAATATTTGACAATTCTAATATGGTTTAAAATGATAGTGACTAAAAACTAAAATTGAGTCGAAATTAGATCATAAATAAATAGTATGAAAGCAGAAGGACCACTGCTGATAAATAATTTGATCGAGATTTGTTTGTTTATTTTAACGGTATCCATCAAGTTACTGTATTCCTCTATAATGCTCAGTTAAAGTAAAATTGTTAAACACAGCAATCTGCTCTTTACCAACTAAACTAGGATAGACTGCCAGAACACCCATCAATGATAGCCAACGGGATGGACTGTACAACAGGGGCCAGCAACCTTTTAACACTCAGAGCCATTTGAGGCAGGAAAAAAAAACCCAATAACATAGGAAGACACTTTTGACCTTTAAATTCAGAAAATGCTGCACATATGCTGAATAAAGAAAACGACTGTGTTTTCTATTTTATAAAATTTTCAAACTACTAGTAGCGAATATGACATTTTGTCAGCATCACATTTACTCACCAATGTTTGAGGCCTCCTTGTATTTATTTAATCTAAAAGACAAACACATTCACCTGCAGCAAAACAAAAGTGCAAACCAGAAGCTGAATATGAGAATATGGAAAGAGATGTGGCTCCAAATGCAAACTGCTGTATGTACATACAAGTGTCGTGACACACTTACTATAGTCTTCAAATTCTGAATTATTTTCAAAAGTTAATAAAAATAGATATTAAATACAAATCTAATATATATAATGAAAATTCATTTTTAGAATTCCTTTTTTCAAAAAGAGAGCCGCCGATAGAAGTGCCGCATTCGGCTTCGGATCAGCAGGTTGCCGGACCCCTGGTCTAGAGTTTGTTGGAAATTTGGTGGTGGCTTGGAGGGCGTTTAAACATGGGTTGAGGCACTAAAGAGAAAGGCACTTTTCTTTGTGGAAATTGGCAAGTTTTACCAGGACATTAAATAATACAACTGAAAAAAAAAGGCCTTAAACCCCTAAAAGTTCTAAAAAAAAAGAGGTAAAAAAAAAAACCCAAAACATTGTAACCCATGGTGAATAAGGCCATCTGCTCAATAAATGCCATAAATGTTAAATGTACTTACTGCACAGGTCAAGCTTCTTGCGGATGTTAGCCGACACCCTGCTTCTTCTCTTCACATTTAGCAGTTTGGCGGCGGACAGTTTGGAGGCAGAGTGAGCAGACTCTGCCCCAGTAGAACTCATCTTGCCGGTGCTCATGCTGCCACGGGTGCTCACACCAGACATGGCACGCTTTATCACGTTAGGGTCTGGGGTGGGGAGAGAACGGAGTCGTGGTGCAGGCTGGGCCTGTGCCGGAGATTTGGGGATTTCTGGAGGCTTCATTAGCTCAGGATCCATGACTTGAAATTTTTTGGTGTCCCACTGAAGTTTAACAAACAAAGTGTCTTTGCTGTTGTCGCCGTCATCTGGGAAAGGATCCTCAGCAGGAACGTGTTTAATCTGGAAGAGAAAACCAAATACAGCTCTAAATAAGATAGATTCTGGTCTGAAAAAAATAAAATCTACATTCACACACAAATCGGAATGTGGCATCACCATCTTCGGTGTAAATGCAGCTATATTTTTTTGAGGCAATTCCTTTAGAATAAAACTCACCTTAACCGTTCCTAGGATGGTCTGAGCGTCCACCTCGTTATCACAGGAACAATCATGGTAGTAAAAGATTTCTTGTGGATGAGCGTCCCGGCCCAAGAGCTTCTTTTTGTTCTGGGGTATTTCACACATCCGTACAAACCACCGCACCACCGCTTTCTTCTGCTTACCTGATTCTGTTGGATATTCAGAGGTTAATAAGGCCCAGGCACAGACAGAGCTGCTAAGCAAAGTCTTTGATCACATGACCAGCCTGAAGTGACAAAATAGCAAATAAATTATCCAGAGCAACTAATTCATTTTTTATTTACAGAGCTGTGCACATGGGTGTTAAGGGCCTTTTTCATGGTACCATCAGTGACAGCCGGTGCTAACTGAAAGATTAAGGTTGGAGTCTCAGCACCACCAACAACCACTGCGCTACCACTTCCCACATTCCTTTAGAAATAGTTATAACTCTTAGAAATAAAATGAGTCTAAAACCAGATGGTTATACTGACCTCTGAATATCTGTAAGTCAATACAGAAGGGAAAATTAAAATAGAAGTGAGACTGAATCCAATAAAAAAGATTGATTAATAAACCAATACAAGTAGCAACAAGTGAGTAACGTCTCATATGTGGTACAGTAACATCTATGTACATGATTTGGCAGACAATCTTTTCCAGTTAAGGGCTAAAGGCCTTGCTAAGGAGCCCACAAGATTGGCTTAGTGGTGCAGGGACTCGAACCCCGCTCTTCCTGGTATTAGTACAACACCTTAACCACTAGGCCACCCCTTTCCCCCATGTATCACATGTTCCAGCTAGTGAAGAGGTTAAAGTGTTGGACTGCTGATAGGAAGATTGTGGATTTGATTCCCAGCACCACAATGTTGCCAGTGTTGAGACCCTCAATTGATCAGTTGTTTATTTAAAAAAAGAAAAATTCACTGGATTATGGACATCGGCCAAATGCTGTAAATTTCCAATAAGCATCTACACTTTGTCCTTTATTTTAATGTTCCTAAATATGTGATTATTTTTGCTTTTTTTTTTTTATAAGTTACTATTTCCACTCACAGCTTTTCACTCACCAAGACACCATGTCTTTATGGCTAATTCTAAATAGACCAGAGTCCTGAATCTGTCAGAATAAGGTAAAAGATTGGACGCTTGTTTAATCATTACCATCAGAAAAAAGCGTGAGAAGCTGAGCGACATACGGGTTCTCATCGTCTTCTCCCTCAATCAGAATGCTCTGACCTACACACACCACCGCCTTGTCCGGTTTTCCTTCCACAGATATATTCAATGACCTAAAAAACAATACGAATTTATTATTAAAAAAAAAAAAGTAAAGAAATTTTAGTTATTGTAAAACATCCCATCACAGCAACATGAAATTTAACCTATGCTAAATCATTAAGTTACAGTTAGAGTAGGGCGGTCACAATTATCCAATTTGGGTGATAAATAATTGTCAGAAATAATCGTGATTATGAAGATTTATCATCTGTTTTGGGGCTTTAATTATTAATTGTTTGCAAAAATCATTGAAGCATCCAAAAAGCAACTAAAAAATGTATATAATCGCTCTAATATGTTCCTCATTAACAACCCATTGTAAATATTTTAATCATAGATTATTAATATTTAGGAAACTCTATTTTGTGTCCTCTGATTGGTGTTTATATTTGGCAGAATATAAATAAATTCCTTTTAGATGGGGTTGCATTATGGGCTGTTAATATGCACTGAGCTAGTGATGGAGTGTTATTGAAGTGCGCTAAATCATTCTGCCCCTCTCACTTACTATTGTTGAAAGTAGGGTGCTGCAGGAAATACAGCCCCCTTTTGGCTAATAAAAGTGTGCAATAAATGTGATTAATTGCTATCATAAAATTAATT
>JAOTQW010058449.1:0-17226 GCA_026260075.1 Sisor rabdophorus
ATATAAACATTGGGTGAGGGCAGTTCAGTTCAATGAGACTTGTCCAGACACAACACGACTAATGAGGCAGTAAGGCAACATGTCGGTTTTGGAGCAATGAAAGCCGAGAAGAGAGATCTCGGAGAGGTACAGGAGATGATGCGGAACGATGAAGACAATCCTGATGTTTACACGCATTTCAGTGTTCAGAGTACTAAATTTGTTATTTCTAGAGTTAATGTGGCAACTTTGAAAAGCTTTTTGTAAGAAAATTTCTCCTGTGTCAAGCGAAGAAGAGAGTGTGCAAAGATAAAGCAGAAAATATCTACAAGAATTCAGAAACCTAAAAGAGCTTAGATAAATGCATTAGTTTAAACTAGTAAAAAAAAAACTAAACATCTTCTTTGAGAAGGTTATGGACTGTTTAATTTAAGTCCACTATAGTACACCTGGAGTTCCAGGATATAGTCTCTATAATTCACCTTCTTAAATTTCTTGTTAATCCATTTGTCCCAGTCCTTCAGCATCTCCAACCATTTTATCTCTCTCTGCCTCAACACCTCCGGGGGGACGTCCTGAGCCCTAAGAGAAAAATGTAGACACAAACATGTGATTAACAACTCATTAAAAAGATCAAATTTAACAATCACCCAAATCTAAAGAAAGAGGGTAAGTTGCATGGTGTTATTTATCAATGATAAAAATCTTTATTATGGTGAAAAGGGCGTTGTTGAGAAGCGGTTCAAATCGTACATTAGAATAAAACTGGGGGAAGGGCTGTTAAATTTTTTTAAAGATATAATCACTGAACAAAACCTAAAATTATATAGATCAATACGTGTATAGCATGTATAGCCAACGCAGAACTCATTTATTTTATTGCGTGTAGAGCCCAACATGTAAATAAGTGGGCGTAGCTAAGTCGCATAGAAAGACTAAAATTTGCTAAATTGTGTTTTCCAGTCTAGGCTACCAAAACGTATCCTTGCCCAGCACAAGGGGCTCTAATAGCTAGGGGGATAACTAAACATTTTTCCCCATTCTCTAATCAATATAATTCTGTTGCTTGTTACTTTCCGGGATCAGGGAGCTGCAATCAATATGTGGGGTAATAAAAACGCAATTAAATACACAAACTGTGTTTGGTACTTAAAAGAACTTCTGTATACATTTACACTAGCTCAGAGGAACAACACAAATACAAATGGTTTCCTGACATTATAAGATATTTTGTGCAAATACTCATGAATGCATATTTATAAATAGTATGAGTAGTTTATTAAAAATAAATCCCATCATAAAGCTTACATACAAACATTTCATAAGGCTTGATAAACAAAGCCCAATAATTATAACCTTATGATAAAACGTTAAAGTAGCCTTGTTTCATTTAAAAGCGTTTCTTAGTAGAAATCAATGGCTGTGTTAGAAAGTACTTAGTTTGCTGTTAATATTAAATAATAGATGATTTAGTAGGTTTTTTTTACTTGTATGCATCTATTTAGCAAATTGTTAACATTCAACTATGTTGCATGCTAAATTTTTTTAACTTGTGTGTAAATGTTTTATACAAATATTAAATCTTTAATTATGATACAGTTTCCTGTAAAGCCATGTCTAATAATTATGTGAAAGAAATATTTTGAAATTAACCTTTGCCTCTAGACTGATCATTGACTCGTCTTTAAAAAAAACCCAAAACACTCGCTTCTGCACACTCAATACACGCACAGTTTCGGCAGGTATTTGCAGCGTTCAAAGTTTGACTTAAAGTCGTCCTGCTGGTTTAGTTTGTTCTTCATTATTCCTGTTTGTAATTCGGTAAAAGTGTGCAACAAGTTTCGACAGACCCACAAAGATGAAGTGCAAAGAGGTTTATGAAATGAAACTGCAGTTGTTTAGTCTGCTGAAATGTTAACACACGAGTCTGATTTGTATTATTTTTTTGGTTATAGACGAATGAAAAAAATTTAACTTTCATGTATGGCACATACCCTATAATAAAGGGTGATGATCACAAACAAAAGTTAGCAAATGTCACTAATGATTACTGACAATTAGGGATGGGTATTTAAGGTCCCCATTATTTTTTTGTCAATATTGAGACATAAATTTATTTTTTTGGTATTTGGCAGAAACCCTTATCGAGAGCGATATTAATTCCTTTAAACAACTGAAAACTGGAGGTCAAGGCATTGCTCAACGGTGGGACAGTGTTTGGTAGTGCTAGGAATTAAGTTTACAATCTTTTAAAAAAACAATTCAACACCCCAACTACTCAGCCACTACCTCACCCTCTGCACAACCTAATCAATATAATATAGTAAAATCAACTAATAGTGTTGAAAATCATGAGGCATTCCTAACCACAAAATCATAATAAATACATTTTTAAAAATGCTGTTACAATACTGCAACACAAAAAACTTAATTTTCCTTCAGAATTAAATAAATTTTAGGGCTTTGAAGTAACAGAAGAAAAAGAAAAACAGACTAACTTGACTAAATCAAGGAGGAAACAGTGTCTAAAACAACAGTTTGATCTATGACTAATTACAAACCACTAAATGACCACTAAAACAAATTGTTGAAGAACTAAACTTTTGGTTAGTAAATTTGTTATAGAAAGCAACCGCTTTTTCAAAGCTGACTATCCAGAACAAATTAAACATGCAGTTTCTTTTCAAAATAGGTCTAGAAAGAAAGAGAGAGAGAGAGAAAGAGCACTTTCCTTTCTCTTCCTCCAAAACTAAAAACACAAAAAGTCTAGTTGCTAATATCTTTTTTGGAAAGTCAGGATCTGGTTTAACCCAAAACTCTCTTTTGCTTTTATGCAGAAATGATGTGTGTGAGCGCATGACCTTGAAACTTCACCGGCGCCCATAAACCAGAGCAAACAGGAAGCTTGGTGTCCACTCAGCATAGCACAGAACCTCTTATCCACCATCAGTACAGTTTTTTTTCCAATAGAGCACAAATATAACTGTAGATTTCATTAGTCTGTATCAAACATACGCTCTTTCTATCTGCGTACAGTCTTAGTGGTACGAATGAGAGTACTCAAAACCACCAAGAGGTGCTAAATTTACCATTTAGCTAGTTTTAATGGCAACAAAATAAAACATACTACATAATAGAGTTTCACTCAAAATAAGCACCATGGCCACTGACACCAAGGAGTCCTGATTTTCTGTTTATCACGAAGCTCAACAGTTAAAGTGTTTGCGTTTGTGATGTACATTGTAGTAATTTTTTTTTTTGTTTTCTCCATCTTAGAGGGTGAGGCCAAGGTACGGTGGAATGGCTGACAGAGTTTCCACTTGAAATGAGTCAGTAGCACAAATGGTCACTGTTGGACTACAGCCGTTTGAAGCGCTACGAACAGATGTTAAGTAGGTATCCAATTAGCGATGAGGTCTTTTAACGGAATACCAGTTTGATCTGATGAACTACTGGAACTGTTAGAAAGAGGTTTTCAGCCCTGGATATACACCTGGCTCAAGGGTTAGCGCACAAACACCTCAATCAAATACACAATAACCTAATTCTAACTAATAAATGACTATATTGTTGTTTAATTTTGGTTGTTCAAAATGATTATCTTATGTTTTTTTTTGTGAAAATTTAAGGATTTAAGGAAGTGTTGACACTTACAATAACCCATGTGGTGTTAATTTTTACTGCATTAAAGTGATACGTAGCTAATTGTCAGAGTAGGCTCAGGCAGCGGGCATAAAAACAACATCCGGCTTATAAAGAAAGATAAAAAAAAAAGAAAGAGAAAGAAAAACAGAGAGAGAGAGAGAGAGAGAGAAAATAGTTATTCTCCTAGGAGTTTCTGCACTTATCATTGACTGCATGAATGCAATCTGTAAGCAACCTGCTTTCTTTTACACTTGTGTTTCACTTGGTTTTTTTCTTGCTTGGCTTGCTTGATTTCACCGTCACTGATAAGAGAGACAAATACCCTGCAGAGAGTGTCCACAGTCAGCAAGTCTCAATGGTCAGCTCCTTATCGTTCTGCTATATCCAGTATTTACACAGTCACCAGCAATTAAAGACAACGATGCAGACAACGAAGCAAATGACTGCACGAAATCTGCTATCAACTATGTCTGCATGTTTTTTTGGTGATTTTAATCCTAAAGAAGGAAATTCAATATGTTTAGCAGTATATTGGCAAGGGCCTTGCTATATGATACATACAGCAGTACAATCTGAGTCAACAAAATTGACGTCTGCCCTGTTTTTTCTGCCATGATTGGGACAATGTCTGTATGTGTCAGTAACAAATACATGAATGGAGAAAGAATCCTTTGACACAGGCTGAGGGTTTAAATAACAACCTGAAACAGTTTAAAATGTAATCAAAATATGTATCGATAATAAGAAGGTTCAGGATTCACAATTCCATCAGGATTGTGTAAAACGTTGGAGGTTCTGACAGCATAGTAATTTGTTAAGAAAATAAAAGTTATTGTTCAAACACTCCCCAATTTGTTTTGCCAGCTAACAAAGAAATCCAAATGAAATCTTACTCCAAGCCAGGTACAAATGACAAAACGTTGCTAATAGCAAAACATCTTACATGTGTTTTCAAGGTTGATTTAAATGGTACAAGCTGTTCATACAGTTAGATGCTAAAGTTAATCCAAACACATATTGACATTAGACCTCTTGACCAAAAATAAAGGTTTTGAACTGGTATTAAAAAGGAAAGCACATATTTTTTTATTCCGATGCACTGATGTGTTTTATGCATAGGACATGTTATGTTGATTGATGACACACAACAGATTAGTAGCAAAGAACTGCCAACAGCAATGATGTAACTAGAGCTAGGAGCTCCTCCCTTTTCTCTGCAATACTTGTTTATTATTTGACTTTGACAGAGAGGTGATGTCATGCTTTTCTCCTGCCTTAACTGCCATTTCATCAAAAGACAGTATCATGACACATTACTCAATTATATGACCATTTTTGTAAGATGGAATCATTTAAAATGGAGTAGATTTAAACACTAGCAGGACAAAACATGCACAACTAAAACCATTCGCTCTTTGATGGGCAAAATTTTCGAAGTTATCTGCAAAAATACTATATATGCATGGCAAACTGATGCTGATTATGTTAATACATCACAGTGAGATTGCTCATGTGCTGAAATTCTGCATCCCTGAAAAAAGTGCTGTTACCAATTTCTAATTTCTATACCTTTATATAGTTTTTTTAAGACAACTTTGTTTATTTCCCTCTTTTCCATGACAGGAAAGTCAGTCCTTAATTTTCCATAATATATAGATAAATTAATATTAATAATAATCTGATCAATTTTGGGATGTCTGGCTCATTTACATTTCTTTCAGGATGACTTTTGTATTTACACTGCGGTCCTTTATCTCTTACTGATTTGCTGAACAGTTTTAAGCAAATATGGGGAATAATTCAACCATTTTTATTCCACTAACGTGTTTTTTTTGCAATTATATCTGCAATTATATTGCAATTAAATCATCAGATACTGGAGCAGCATCAGAGAATTCATTTGAATGTCTGGCATTTGGGAGTCGCCCCTTATCCTCTGATAAGTGAGTGGCCTACATTTCACTCGTTATTCATTTTTTTTTAACAATTACATCACAGTTCATTTAAGGCATTTGGCAGATGTCTGAATTCATTCAGAAAAGTATTTATTTTCAAAACCAAGAAACTGGGGCTAAATAGCCTTGCGGCACCTTGGTGGTGCTGGTAATCAACTCCTGATCCTTTAATTAACAGGCCAACACCTTGACCCCTTTTCTACCAAGTTAGTTTAGTTGGTTAAGGGCCTTGCTCAGGGGCCAAAGAGGAACGGCAAATATTGATCTTCCATTTAGCAGTCACACATCTAACCACTGTACTGCTAATCAACAGTTGAGGGTTAAGGATCAGCAAGCCAACCCAAAACCTTCATAGTTTTTGAAGGTTTCAATTGACAGAATATAGCAAGATCAGATAAAATTATTCAGATCAATACTTTTGTGAGAAAAGTCATTACGTCATGTACTCACGATTCGGGTGAATATTTCTGCGCTCCTCCGATGAATCCATACTTGTCCGTCTCTCTGTATCCCGGGAAGCCGTTCAACTCGGAGTCAGAACCCAGAGAACTTTCTCCATCA
Organism: Sisor rabdophorus; assembly: GCA_026260075.1. NCBI lineage: Eukaryota > Metazoa > Chordata > Actinopteri > Siluriformes > Sisoridae > Sisor > Sisor rabdophorus. The sequence continues at coordinate 6,141 of JAOTQW010058449.1, forward strand.
TCACCAAAATGACTGCCCTCCGTCCGCAAACTCACGGTGTCTAAAGTCTGATCTCCATTCTCAACATCAGCCATCATCACGATTACAGTTTAGGCTATCAACTTTTAGACACGTTCATTTATTATGTTTATTTATTATTCGCAAAGAATCTGCAAATACACAAACGTGACTGATGTTCACAGCTCGAGTACGTTACTGTGACGTCATTTTAGTCACGTTGGAGTTTCTGATTAAAGGTTTTTATTTTTATGTTAGTATTTTAAAAGGTTTTTTTTATTTATAAAGAAAATTATTATTTGTATAAAGCTCTATTTATAAACTTTGACATTTTTTTTACTATATTTAAAGTTCCGAAAAACAGATTTAAAACATTATAATTTATCTAGTAATTTCGCAATTTTGAAAAAAAAAAATTCTTAGATAACAAATAGCGAGATTTAAATATTAAAGTGGAAGTTTTTTCTGTCTGAAAACTAACTGTCAAATTTCCGAAACTACTGTTAGCAACATGCAAGCCAGAAAAACTAGCATAGCGACGTGTCATTCAAAGTAACGTTTACGTTAGCTAAGTACCTAAAAAAAGAGTTTACTAGACACCCACAGAACAATATTATTGTAACATAAAGTAAATTCAGCACGCATCTTTATTTTTTAGATTAAAAACTATTTGTCGTGTTTTTATTTTTTACTAAACATCTGGGCGCACAGCGCGCAAGCTAACTTTAACTAAATTACTTAGCCTGCAACCTAGTTTCATTCAACTTTTAAAAAACACAAACTGCATATAAGAATAGACATATATACACGTGTGTTTATCTCTATATGTATATGTCTACCGGAAGTTTTTATATAATGCAAAAGTTTACTTTAATGTTCCCAGGGTGAGAATAAAATAAGTCCATAAACGCCGTTCGTCCATTAAAAGAGATGTCATATTCGTTTTATACCACAAGAGTTATCTTCTTCATACCCATATTATGTAATAGCCCATCTCCTGCTCAATGGTTGGCTAATATTCTTTCCTGATCTGGGCTTGGGTTGGTAACATAATAACAAATTCTATCGTTAAACCAATCGGATGGTTTATAAAACTAATGGGTGGGAGAAAAAGGCGGGGCATATAAGTTTGGGTGGAAAACAAAACCGTGCCAAGGAATCCACAAGTATTGACAGATCTGCGCATGCGTATTGCAAAGCTGCTTATATGAGTGGGTTGACGACGTTTAAATATATATATATTTTTTTCATATAAATGTTTTTTTAATGAATCTAAATAAAAACACGCACAACTAAAGTTCTGTTTAAATAGTGAATGATTAAAAGTTGCAAAAGAAAATTGGCGGTCGTGTGGTGCCATCTAGTGAACATAAAAATTTATAACGATGATCTATTCAATGAACAAACAAAAATATTCAGACACTGCTGAATTAAAGCTCTGAATGTAATATTGCTTTTATGCAACAGTTATTTAAAAAAAAAACTAGCAAGCAAAACAGTCCTGATTGTTTTGTTTATTATTGCCCCCAGAGGAAATAGGCCCAGGTGGAAATCTAACTCACAATGATTTGTACATTTTTAAATTTGTAAAAATTGTTATATATTAAATTGATCACTTTTTAAACATCTTAGTAATGAGGGGGTTAGGGCCTTGATCAAGGGGCCCAAATCCTCCAGGTATTAGTCCTTAACCCACTGAACCACCACTTCGGTGGGATTATTACCCACCGCATTAACCTTTGCACTACCACTTCCAATTTTACAAGGAATCTATCATATTTTATGAATGATTCGACTAAAATGTATAGAAACCTTATAAAACGAGGGAACATATACTTTAAAAAGCATTGACAAAAATGGAATGTCGTAAAATCTTTAAAATGTAATATAGTTTGGGAAAATATTCTTGTGATTATATAGTTTTTGTAAAAATTCATTTAAAAAAAGAAGATGAGATGTGGAATTGATGTGGCAAACACAGAAGACTGATGTGATACATTCCAGTGCAGTTAATTTTATTATAAGCTCTCACAGTTTGTATGTATTGCCAAGTGTATATAATATGTAATATGTCTATAGAATAAGGCAAAACATTTACTTTTGCCAGAGACACACACACACACACTTTATTTGCCTAAATGTTTAGGAAAACAATGCATATAAATTATGAAAAATTATTATTAAAAAGGCATACCTTTAATGACAATTATTAAAATTAACACTTTATTGAACACTATTTCCAGCAGTCAGTTTAATACTGTCAGCTAAATTGTTGCCTTTTCTTACGATTCCTCTTTCTCATCCCCATGTGTGATGATGTAACAAAGGGATTTGTAGTCGATATTTCCAGACACATCGATTGGGGCCAAGGAAAAGGCCTGTTCCACCTGGACCAGACACAAAAACACATCAAAGCTTTTAAATAATTCTAAAGTCAAATAATTGACAGTAAATAAATAATAAGTGCCCCAATCTTTAGTGTCCAAACTATTTGAAAAGCTTAAAAGTTTCATGGACGCATAACCTTTAACAAACCTCTTCTGCTGTAAACTTGTCTGCTTGGTTCATCAGGAGTCTTTTGAACCTATTGTTGCAAAAATGTTGCCTTGTGAATTCTTTACCTCAAAAGTTGGTTTAAAAGAGAAGATGGATGTATATTTTTTCGCACACTTACTCTTCCTTCTTGACGAAGCCGGTGCTGTCTGGATCGAACAGTTTAAATGCATTGAGAATGGTGTCCTCTGGGTCCGTGCCTGTAAAGTTTAGAATGGTCAGCGTCCCAATAGTCAGATACTGTAAAAAGTTTAATAAACCAATCTGATTGGTCAATAAATGTGAGTTTCTTTTGTATAATTTCATGGTTCGGAAAGTAGAACAATAAATTAATGATATATCCATCCATCTTCTAACGCTTATCCGGAACTGGGTCGCAGGGGCAGCATTCTAATAAGGTACGCCCAGACATCCCTCTCCAGACACTTCTTCCTGCTCTTTCGGGTAATTCCCAGGCCAGACGAGAGACATAGTCCCGCCAGCGTGTCCCAGGTCCTAGGCTACTCCCGGTGGGACATGCCTGGATACACCTTCCCAGGAAGCTGTCTGGGAGGCATCCTGAACAGATGCCCAAACCACCTTAGCTGGTTTCTCTCGATGTGGAGAAGCAGCAGCTCTACTTTACTTTTTTGTATCTGGGATCTTGTCCTTTCGGTCATGAACATGGCTATAGGTAAGAGTAGGAATGTAGATTGACTGGTAAATTCAGAGCTTCTCCTTGGAGCTTAGCTCCTTCTTCACCCAACTGACCAGTATATCAACAGCACTGTTTCAGAAGATGCACAAATCCTCCTGTCAATCCCCGCTTCATTTTCTCCACTCAGAGATGGGTTTTTCAAGGCACTCAAACCCCTTCACCATGGTAAGGTGGCAGTCCATTGAGAGGTAATGATATATTTAACAAAAATAATGTGTGCTAATTCTAAATCAAACACATTTTGACTATTATTATTATTATTATTATTATTGTGCTAATTCTAAAGTGGTTCGTATATGTGTGACCCTGGCAACCCGTCCAGGGTGTGATAGGCTCCTAAAGTGATAACACTCATATAATTAAGATTGGTGGTCGGGGGGGAGTGCATTCATTTAATATAACAACATAGCCTTTTTTGTTACTTCTTTTTTAGACACCTCATAACAAAAAAGTGACCAGTTTTTCCAACATACCATTGAGTTTTTCTCCAAAGAGAGAGAGGAAGACAGTGAAATTGATGGGGCCTTTCCCTTCAGCCAGCATGGCTTCCAGTTCCTCATCACTTACGTTCAGTTTTCCTTGAAGAGAGAAAAAAGTGGCATTTGTATTAGTTGTAAATTGTTATATCTTCATGTCAGTTCAGCATACTTAAATAAGTTGTTGGTGATTTAGTTGAAAGATTAGTTTAACCTACTTTAATGTTATACTCATTAAACACACACACACAGAATCTTTGAATGTGCAATTTTAATGTCAAATCTCATTATTAAATCCTCTGCCTGCTTTCACTGGCCAGTGCTTAAACATTCCATAGAACATTTAAATGCGTGATGGAGGACAATTTAGTAGTGTGTGTATTGGTAAGGTCACACGATCACGATTCATGTATTACGATAAAATATATCCTAATATTTTGCAATACAATTACATGCTTGATTCTTAGACGACAGCCAAATGTGTCAGCAACAATTGCAGGAGTGAAGAAGGAAGTTTGTATGGTTTTAATAGAAAATTAACCCAAACACTGATCAGCTTAAAACAGTAATTTAAATATGTATATTATCATATACATGATTGATATATTATAATAAAATAACACGATCATTATCTGTATCAACAGCCTTTACAATTTATGATTTTTTTTGTAATATGTTAAATAAAAAGCTGATAAAATTAGTATAATAATTATTTTGTCAACAAACCAAACACACAATGAAAAAAGATAACAGTTTTAAATCATATGTTTAATACAATAACACATAAAAAACCATACCTAATTGTGCGTAAGTTTCTTTTAGGTCTGATTTCTTAATCACACCGTCTCGGTCCTGATCAATGCAGCCAAAAGCCTGTAAATAAACCCAGGATGATATATCTTTTGTACAACACCGTATGACATAAATATTGTACAGTTTCCTCAGCTACAATTAAAACAGTTATTATGGTAAATATACATCACCTCTTTGAATTCCTGAATCTGTGACTGCTCAAACATGGAAAAAACATTGGAGGAGGCCCGCTGGTTGTTCTTTCTTTTTGCTGCTGTTTTCTTACTCGCCTGGTAAAAAACAGTGAAGACATAAATTCCAATTAATGAATTCATTTTGTTGATTTTGTAGCATTTTAGAATTACAGTTATCTTTTTTAAAATTTATTTTTACATGCATTGCCCCTACCCATTCTGGTTTATGGAGAAAGGACGCATACTCACCATGCCTGCTGGCTTGTTGAGCGTACGTGTGTGAGTGTGTGTCCAGTTTACCGGGAGCTGATAGGGACTTTATGTATAGCTCACTTTATCACTGGGTTTTTATAAAAAGAACTCATCACCTTCTTTATTCCCCTAAAATGGACAACTGGAGGGTCCCTAACACAGCAGTCTTGATAAGGGTCTAAGTAGCTAAATTCCTGAGGGACAGATTGGGAGACGGAAAAAAAGAGAGACAGCGAGAGAGAGAGAGAGCAACAAAGACAGAAAGAGAGACAGAGAAAGAGGATGTATTTATATTCTAAAAATACCAATTCGTGTTGGTATGTTATGATGTTATGTAATCAATGACTACACTATTCTTTATTGTCCTCTACTTAATACTTAATAGATCTTTAATAGAAAGGTGTTTATAAATGTTTTATAACAGCAGCTCTAATAGTTGTGCAGACTGAAACAACATTTCCGGGATGCTTTTACATGACAAGCGCTATTTCATGTATTTTTAACCTCAAGAAAAGATAAAAGGGGCTAATTAAATGCACCAATCAGGTCAGGATCACATGTGCAAAGGGAGCATTAGCTAAAATGACCTTTTGTTTCTTGGATTCTAAACTCCAATCAAATAAGCTATTTATAAATTGACAGAATTATTTATATGAAAAACCTTAAATAATAAGTTCTTTGTAAAACCTCAGATATAGATTAAACTTCCTTTATTGTTGAACTTCCAAATTATTTAGCATTTGCTAACTACAGAATAGCTTTAAAATATATTTAAACCATAAAATTGGTTCTCGGACATCAAGTCGACGCTTACACATCCCGTCAGTGTTTTTTTCTTTTTGCTAATTTTGCCCCATTTAGCAAATCCAGCTGGCCACTTTCCCCCAGATCGAGGTAAGTGTTTTCCACAAGCGGTGCGCAGTTTCAAGCTTTGGCTTCATCTAACAGGGTCGTCTAGGCAACTTTAAAAAGGACCAGGTCTGTGACGCTTTTGATGAATTCTTAGAAAAGGGATACTTAGGTGTAGGCATAGTGACTGTGGTGAAAATTTTATGAATGAAACTCAAGTCTGATGGAATATTTTTTGGAATATCCATCTGTTGTTACAGAACCAACTAGCTTCTCATCATCAAGGATTATTGTAAATTTGACAACTTAATTGAGATACGACATAGGATATAGAAGTTTGTAAGGGCTGGCACACAGTTCCTAAGGATCCTCTAGTAAAAAACAAAGATTCCCCCAAACAGCATGTTAAGATTTACAGTTTGTTAACAGAAGATGACAGTCCAGAGACATATCATCACTTGGCAACTTTCAACCAGCTGAGGCATGGCTCAAAATGCCTGACGTAAATACTGTTTGGAAAAGCGTTATACTTCTGACTTTGGGAAGACGAAACTTTGCACCATGGAGAAGGTAAAAATTAAGAATTTGTAAATTTTTCATCATTGAGATTATTGAGTACAAAAACAATGCAGCCATCCTGAGCCAATGTTGTTGTCTGTGTTGTTCTTGCATAATTATGCCTTTTCTCCAACCTCGCAGTAGGCTGAAATTTGCCTGTTTGTATAAGTGCGAGTGTAAAGGTTTATAAAGTCTGGTGGTGACCTAAACCTGAATACACACAAACAACTGAGGACTTATGTTGTTTTTTTTTGAGAATGTAAAAAAAAAAAGAAAGGCTAATGTTAGGGTTGGGATTAAATATAATAAAAGCCAAAAGCCATTAAAAGCCATTTCGCCTATGGAGAGTCCCTATCAGGATAGTGTGTGTGCGTGTGTGTGTGTGTGTGTGTGTGTGTGTTTGTGTGCATGTGTGTGTGTGTGTGTGTGTGGTGGTTTTTATATTTACTGTTGGATAGAATCCATTTACGGAATAACAAGTCAGCATATTATCTCACTTTACTAGGCCAAATGATTCAGCTTAACTTTTCTAAAGAAACAAACTGAGCACCTACATTAACATAGGGAGTTTTGTTCTTGACTTTTTGGTGATAACTCCCTCTTGTGTACAATGAAGGTAAAGCAACACAATGGGCTATGTTTGTGTCAAGGAGTAACAGTGTTCCTGCAACTTGAAAATTTCCAGCATTGCACAGTTGGGTGTATTTTTCTACATCACAACTGGCAATTTCCAGAATTTACTTTGAGTAAGAGGGATCGATTTAGCTCACTTATTTAGAGTTAACACTTCATTTGCAAATGGTTTATAAAAAAGGTTTATTGGATATTTACTTCACAAGCTATTGTAAGTGAAGTGAGAGGATATGAATATGAAATGATGCAATCATTTGGGAACAGTGAATCCCTTCGGCTAATGCAGAACTAAACAATTTTTATGAGTCTGGATTTAATTACACATAATTCAATTAAGTTTTATTTGTGGAGCGCTTTTAAAAATGCTCATTGTCTCAAAGCTGTTTTACATATGCATTTGCAGGGTGAAATAATAGAAGTTGTAGGTCCCTGGAGGAAAAGCCATAGACGACAGTGGCAATGGCAAAACTTTCTAAGGGTAATAGGAAGAAATCTTATTAGGAACCAGACTCGACAGGGAACCCATCGTCATTTGGGTGATAGACAGAGACAGGAATATAGTGTGAGTGGGTGTGTATGGTAGTAATAGCATCTTTTTTTGGTTGTGGAGACGTTCCAGCTCGTCATGGCAATGCAATGTTTCCCACAGGATATGTGGCTTCAGAAAAGGAGGGAGGCACAGACTGGAAGGATTCCTGTTATGTAAAGCAAACAGACACCCTCACCAACTGGGTGACCATTGAGAGTGTGTAAGACACCATCTTAACATACTAGATCACCATAATAATCAATATCTATGAGTCCCTCAGATCTGCTCCCTTTTCTAAGGAAAATCTAACAGTAAAATGCCTGGTTAAAATACGTTTTTTGTCTATGAAGTTTAGTCAGTGGAGTTTGTATGTTCTCCCCGCACTCACGTGGGTTTCCTCCGGGTACTCTGGTTTCCTCCCACAGTCCAAAAACATATACATTTAGGTTGATTAGTAATTCTAAATTTTTCCCTGGGAGTCTGTGTGTGTGTGTGTGTGTGACCCTGCGATGGACTGGCAACCTGTCCAGGGTGTACCCCTGCCTCTCGCCCAATGTGCGCTGGGACAGACTCCAGTAGACCCCTGTGACCCCAAGTTGGGAAATAAGCGGGTATAGAGAATGAATGAATGATTATACACCATACATCATATAGTGAAATAGGTTAAGGGTCTTGCTCAAGGACTTAAACCCAGGTCTTTATTGGCGGTGGTGGGTGTGGGTAGTAAGGGTTGTACCCAGGTCTTTCTCCCCTTGTAATGACGACCTATGACCCAGGAACAAAACAAACGGATCAGTAGTCAGGTGAGGCTGCCCTCTGCTGGTTGGAGGAAGGTAGCGTTACACCTCTCCTGATCAACAAGTGAACAACTTTTTTTGTTTGGAATCTCCAACCATTTTTTTTGTCCAAAAATTTTACATTTATGTTTTATTAAACTTTTTTTCTGCTATCGGCTCATATTTCAGGTGAAAAAGCTTGTGAAAGATCATGTGGTATGTCATCAGCCAGCAAGTCACATGCAGGTTATGACCATACGGTCAAGTTTTAAATGAACTGTATCTTAACATCTCTGTGGCTTTGATCCAGCAGTGAAATTTGCACAGCTAAACATATCTCTACTTGTCCATGACCCTGACATGGCTATTTTTAACATTTATATAAGATTGTGCTTGTTAATACGCAATTTTTCCCAACACAGGTTCACACAGTTTACTAAGCTATTCATTAATATTAGTTAGAAAATTATTACTCAGAAATAAATAATTATCATTAATGATGTGATTACACTGACGTTTAAAAACTTATTATGATATGCTGCTAAAACTGATATGATTAAAAAAATGCAAATCAATTAAAATCTTACATTGAAAACAAGCATTTTATGTTAAACTTTTAATGGTCACAGGGGCCACCAGAGGGAACCGCGGAAAATCTGTGTGTTATGTGTCTTACGATTGATTGTTACTACTGGTTAATCGTTCGGTCATTGTATCCAGATGTTGCTTGTTTTTTTCCAGTTAGTATGAGAATTAACACCCCAGCATTTTAGCCTGTCTTTGCCTTACATAAATGTTGTTAACGTCGTCCTCTTCTCATGATTGTTCTATGCCATTGCTAATGCTAGTTCCTTTATGTTTGTTCCTAAGGTTATTTTTAGTTTTTTTTTTTTGTTAATAAATCTGCATCTTTTTCCTTGTCAAATGTCCGTCTCAGGCCCTGCGATAGACCTGCGATCTGTCCGATTTGTATCCATGCCTTTCGCCCTATGTGCGCTGGGCTAGGCTCCAGCAGACCCCGTGACCCCGAGCTAGGTAATAAGTGGGTATAGAAGATTAATGAAAGAATTCCGTCTTTATCGCTACTCCTAAACCAACCATGACAGAACCCAGATAGATCCATTGTGATAATAGACATCAGCTGGTATTATGGCTCTAGCTTTTGTATTTTTTTTCAAAAAACATACAAAGTTTCACTACTTAATTTATTCAATCATCTTCTATAAGTGGTTTATTCCCTAACTTGGGGTCAAGGGGGTCTGCCTGAGCCTAGCCCAGTGCACATAGGGCAAAAAGCAGTGGTACACGCTAGACAGGTCACCAGTCCATCACAGGGTGACACATAGACAAACAACCACTCACATTCACTCCTATTGACAATTGAAAATTGCCAGTCAACCTAATGTACATGTTTTTGGACTGTGGGAGGAAACCAGAGTACCCGGAGTAAACTCCCAATTGGTGAATCCAAATTGCCTGTAGGAGTAAGTGTGAGTGTGTGAGTGGTCGTTTACTTATGTGTGGCCCTGCGATGGACATGCGACCTGTCCATGGTGAACCCCTGCCTTCGTTCCATGTGCTCTGCGATAGGCTCCAGCAGATCTCTATGATAGTTAGTAAATAAACAGGTACAGAAGATGAATAAATGAATGATTATTGAACTAAACACTTTCAGGTCTATAAAATACAGATTTTTAGTGGTTTTTTTCTCTTTTTGTGTCTTTTTTTATAATAATTTTAGCATATTGACTGATTTAAACACACAACCTTGCTGAAATATAAGTCTGTAGTGACCAAATTGTTGAAAAAATTAACAGTTACTTTAAATGTATTTCACTTGTGATTTATAATTTTTTGCTATTTATTTTAACTGCTTTTACCCCCCCTTAAAAAAAATTTAAAATAAAAAAAAAAAATTTAAATGTACAAAAACCGTCATGTTAAATTTGTTAAAATTTAATATTTAAGGACAGATAATCTCTAATTCTAAAACATCTCTCCAACATCTTACAATAGATGTTACGCAGTTTGGACTTTATCCTGGTTATATATATTTACACTGAGGTCGAAAAAGTTTGTCCATGCAAACAGAATCTTCTAAATTTAGAATCCTTACTTAGTTCAGATTCTAATTTTAGCCCAAAACTCACATTTCACTTACTTGATAAACTAACTCCTAAATATCGGCCAAGAATTTATAAACTATGTAATGAATGACTGAGGCCAAAATACTGCAAACTAAATCAATGATTATAGACAGTAAATTGATAAATCATATAGTGTAGTCATAATTCTTAAAATTGTAACACATTAGAAAAATAATTGCAAATATATTTTTTTAGGTGGCGCTGTGGTATAGTGATTATATCGGTCGCCTCACAACAAGAAAGTCCCAGATTCGATTCCCAGGCAAGGGGTCTTTCTGTGTTTGCATGTGTTTCTGTGGGTTTGTTCTGGGTACTCTGGTTTTCTCCACAGTCCAAAAAACATGTACATTAGGTTGATTGGTGACTCTAAATTGCCTATAGGTGTAAGTGTGTGTGTGGTTGTTCGGCTATGTGTGGCCCTGTGATAGACTGGTGACATGTCCAGAGAGAAGCTCTGCTTCCCCTATGTGCGCTGGGATAGACTCCAGCATAAATATATTAGTTTAACAATATTTTCAAATATTTCAACAACTTATATACTGTAAATGTAATATTATAATTCAACAATTTATTGCATGCCCTGTGTGTGTGTGTGTGTGTGTGTGTGTGTGTGTGTGTGTGTGTGTGTGTGTG
>JAOTQW010058484.1:0-17211 GCA_026260075.1 Sisor rabdophorus
GACCCCCGTGACCCCGGATTCGGGAATAAGCGGGTAAAGAAGATGAAATGAAAATTTTCTCTTTAATATTTGACTACTTGAATGATGAACATAAGGCTTTCTTGCTAAAGAACTTGCAACCTCATTGCAGCTCACTTTACACATAGTCTTTGAGAGGACAATGTCATTGATGGGATCGAATTGATGAGAAGCTTCTAAATAAGCCATGTATTAATAGCGTTTTAAACCTGACACTCATCTGACAATGGAGTACAGTGTCCTCACTACTCAGCAGCTCAAGTCTTTCACTGACTCCTCACTCAAAGCTGATGCATGACATCCATACGCCAAGCAAAGGTACATGACAGTAAATACCAGGGCTTCAATTTCAAAAACCCTATTCATCTACACCGGTGGTGGGTCGACATTGCCAGCAGGAGCTTCTCTGCTGGCCTAAACACTATCAGACCAAAATTTTAATATACGTTTCATGAAATGGTTTATTTCTAATTTACTCTCTTCATTTTGTAGCATTACTATTGGTTGCATTGATTTCAATATGTGTATGTTATATTGGTTGTCCAATCAAATTTTCGCCTTTATGTGCTGACATGTCAATCTAATTTGGCCAGAGCCCTTAGAAGATTAGGGCCAATGTAACTTTAATTGTATAAGTGATAGGACTCTTTCGTTAACCAATCAGATTTCAATTTTGCCTTACCATAACGTCACCATTTTTCCATCCTCTGATTGATCAGTCAGAGTAAAACTGTTACAGTCAAACATGCAAACATACAGGCATACATTTTTTGACAGAATTATGTCTATTAATAGTTACCATCTCTGGTGGGTATGATGTATTTTATTTTAATTATATTTGAAAGTTTTTGTAATGTTATTGAATAAGTATTGATTTTAACATATTAACTTATATAGGTCATTCCAATAAAAATTCTTGTAACAAACAAGTATAACATAGATAACAAGACTGCCCAAATGACAAATGACTTACACATAAAGAAACCATGTTTAATTCTCTTACAAAGAAGAACTGTAAATAAACACCTCATGCTATGACTTTAACACTGGTATGAGTTTAGTGGTATTTTCATTTGATTAAAATTGTTTAATTCATTTATCTTCTATACCAACTTATTTTTTGACAGAATTTTGTCTATTAATAATCACCATCTCTGGTGGGTATAATGTATTTTATTTTAATTTTATTTGAAAGTTTTTGTAATGTTATTGAATAAGTATTGATTTTAAACTGCTCCAGATAATGTACATGGTACAGTTGCAGTTGTAGTGTAAAGATTTGGTGTTGTCTTAAATTAGTTTTTGCTATAATAAAACCGGTTTTCACCTTCAAACCACAAAAAGCCTTTTATAATGTGTGTTATAATGTTAGCATCAGTGTTTTTTATAATTGTATATATATATATATATATATATATATATAAACAAATACAAACAAATATTAAAATATATATAATAAATATATTAAAATATTTATTATATAATATATTTTAATATATAAGGTGCTAGTGGTGGTATTAAAATACAGAAATAAGTATGGTTAGTACCTATTGAAGCCCCATGTACCAAATGCATTGGTGTACACACAGATTAGCTTCGGAACCTGCAAATCTGGTGACCTACATATTGACAGGACTTGCTCCTTGTGTACAGTACACAGTGTTTATGATCAGCAGCAGAGCTCAGCTTTACCAGATGGTTAACCAGCATGCTCACTAAACCTCACCAGCAGCTCACAAGCCATTTCATTCTTACTCTCGCAGAAGCCACGTGTGAATGTAAAAAAGTCATTCATCTTGCTGCTAAAATGCAAGTCTCTTGCGCCATGTAGCAAATAACCCACAACATCTCATACCTCACACAACAGAGCCTGGAGGTCGATCAATCAGGTTTAATCACTGCTAAAATTAGCTACATTATCTTGTCTCCATCATGTGCACATTTTTAGAGCTTTTTTCACCACATGACTGGTATTACTTTGAGAAAAATGAAACCCTGAATGCAGAAAGACTTTTCAAGTTGCAAAGCACATCGAGTGGTTATTCAGAGCTTTGTTGCCTTGATGGCAACAATGCCATATTCAGCTTGGTTTGAGGCAATTGCAAATTGTTACGTTACATTGTCACGTAACAATTGTCGTTATGTAACATTATTAGCTTAATGCTGTTTTGAGCAACTTGTTATTATTATTCATTTGCACAATATTTTTCTAATAATCAGAATCTGGTCAGCATATGTTGTAGTACAGAGTGTTTATCTACTACAAAACCAAAACCAATAAGCTTCTTATTAAAATACACTTTCTAGGCAAAATACTTAGCAAAACAGACTCAAATATATAGCTTTTTTTACTATGGTCTTAATAAGAACATTCAAGCAATTAGGAACCATGCCTTAATTGTGCAATACCTTTATCTTTTATGGTTTACAACAAAGAAAAATGTTTCATTAAATTCTACTTGCTGTGTAATTCGAGATACATACACATTATGTACCATAATAGAACCACAACTGACAAATTAATTTTAAAGAAAAATTTTAGGGCTTAGCTGTTTGCACTTTTGCCTCACAGCAAGATAGCTGTGCAGGGGTCAAAGTCTGTTTGGAGTTTGCATGTTCTTCCTGTGCTTGTGAGTTCAAAAACATGTATGTTAGGTTGACAGGTGTTTCTAAAATTCTCATAACCGAATTATGGAATAAGAAGGCATAGAAAAAAATTAATTTTAATTTTTTATATTTTAATTATATTTATTACACGTCCAGTCATCTAAACTGGAATTACATTTGGGGAATTTATACGTTTTATCCTTTTCAGATGCAACCAAGAATATTCTATAAAGATATTTGCCATTTGTCAATAATCCAGATTGTGTAAATGTAATGTATTCATCTAAAAAAGATATTAATCTTCAGCATGGCCTCCAGCATCCTGTTTCTGTCAAACCGAATCACTTAATCATTTTCATCTGACACATGACTTTTTCTTTCTTTTCTTTTATAGTTTTTGGACCACACCTCACCTTTTAGCTAATATTCTAACATATTGTGACTGCTCCAATGTCATGTTCTCAATGAAGAACAAAACATTAACTCCTAAACATTCAACACTAAAGGAACACGTCTGAATTTATAAAATAATTCGTTTTAAATAGTAAAACCTTTTTTTTAAGTATCAGTCAATCCCGATCAAGGACAAAATTTTTTTAGGAAACTCACTGTTCTTCCTACAGAGGATTGAGCTCTAAAAAAGGGTCAAGGTATGTCCCTTTGCCGACCTTTTTATAGACCTCTATTTGTCTAAATCTGAACTGGTTCTCCTGAAATAGAAAAGGTCTAGGTTACCTTTGCTAAAGTTATTTTTAAAGCTGGAACTTAGCTAACTGGGAGTTAAAGTTTTGACCCAGATAGACTTAAATTGTCTGCCACAGTTGACCATTTCTTCAAACTATGTTCTAATTCTATAGTCTTTCTAGTATGAATAAGAGCTGTGAGCTTGCTGGAATTGGTTTTACCCCACATCATCAATGTTTTTAATCTGGTTTGGAAGTCTCTGACATTGTTCATCATGGCTGAAAAGGATGTCAATGCTGAGGTGGGATGATGAATCAAAGTGTTCTGGCAAATTCTACAATTCTGAAAAATTCAATTACTGGTGCAATTTTTACCTTTACACTTCTACTAAAACACCAGCCACACAAAGCCAAACTTTTACTAATTTTCCTACACATTCGGGAATGTAAGCAAATGGAAAATACTTCTGCATTAGACTTCTTAAAAAAATCTTAAAAATTTGTTTATTTAAAATATTTTCATTTTTTTATATATTTTAATTGTTGATTAAAAAGGATCCGGTGAAAATTTCTAAATGAAAATGTTTATCAAATTTATTTACTTTTTTCAGTCTTAAGTTTTATCTGTCTATCTGTCTGTCTGTCTGTCTGTCTGTCTATCTATGCATCAACTAATTCCATATATATAATTTTAACTCAATTGCTTTTGATTGTTAAAATATTAACAAAATATATTTATCTGGCCCAAATTGCACTGCATTAGTCAAGATGTAACTAAAAACATGCTACAAAATAATCATTCATTCATTTATTCATTTATCTTCTAACCGCTTTTGTCCTAGCTCAGGTTCACGAGGGTCAAACAACCACACACACTCACTCCTTTTGGCAATTTAGAGTCACCTATCAACCTAATGTACATGTTTTTGGATTGTAGGAGAAAACCGGAGTACCCAGAGGAAACCCACGCAAGCATGGTGAAAAAATGCAAACTCCACACAGAAAAGACACAGTAATTAAACCCACGACATTCTTGCTGTGAGGCAAACCTGTTAACCACTACACCACCATGCCGCCCATGATCACTCATAATTTATTGATTATATTTTTTATATTTTTTAATAATAAAACTAGTTAATTTCTTAGTTTTGCATGTTCTATTAAATTATATACACAGAGTTCACTAGAGAAGGAGACTGAATTGACTCATCACCAGGTATTTTTTCCTAATCTCATTGCCAATAATCGCAACCCAAAGAGAACCCAATTCCATACCCCGTGTCTGTCATCTTATTTAATACCAGCTGACACACACTGTATCATAGGAAAAAGAAGAAAAATGTTTTTGTCACCCTGTCAGTGCAGAGATGCAACAAACTAGTCCATAAATGTGAAGTAGCTCAAATTCGCTCGTTATCTATGTTATGCACTGCCATTAATTAGCTTTGTGTTGGTTGCGCTATTCAGAATCTCGTTTTACCAGTTTGAGTAAAACAAAATCACTGAGGCAAAAAATCGATTTCAAATGTAAAAATCATCATAAATATACATTTGGTTGGTTAGCACGGTCGCCTCACAACAAGGTCCTGGGTTCAACTCCTGGGCATGGGGTCTCTTTGTGTGGAGTTTGCATGAGTTTCCTCCGGGTACTCGGGTTTTCTCCCACATTCCATGTGCATTAGGTTGATTGGTGATTCTAAATTGCCCATAGGAGTAAATTTGAGTGTGTGTTGTTGTGTGTATGTGTGTGGCCCTGCGACGGACTTGCGACCTGTCCAGGGTGTACCCCTTGCCTCTCGTCCTATGTCCAGCAGTGGGTATATAAGATGGGGTATAGAAGATAGATGAATGAATGAATGAATGTATGTACATTTTTTATTTTATCTTTATTAAATCCACATCTACCCACAGGTATAACAATGATTCTCATTCTCCCCTTTTTCTTCTTCTTCATAATGTTTACTAATTATGTCTGTTTTGTTTTCAAAAAAAGTAAAAAAAATATTTTAATTATTTTAACCCAGCCCACCCAACATCAAGCAGATTATCTCACCTGTTTAGAAAAGAAAAATAAAATGATGCAAAATTGCTGCAACTGCTATAACTCTTCAGCCTCTGCAGTGCCATATGCCATCTGTGTAAGAGCACAAAAGGCCACCTTGTTCTGCTCTGCTGTTACATGACAGATGGCAAATCAGCTGTTTCTAGTTTTGGATGGTTTAAAGTAAAAAAATAACTAACAACAATAAGATAAATAGGGGCTGGGCGGTGGCTTAATGGTTATTATGCCAAGGGGTATTTCTTCATTTCTGAGTTTGCATGTTCTTCCCATGCTTTTGTCATTTTACTTTGGGTTCTCCGGTTTCCTTCCACAGTCCTCCCACATGTTCATTAGGTTGAATGGTGAGCCTAAAAATTGCCCATAGGAGTAAGTGTGAGTGCGTCTGGTTGTTTGTCTATGTGTGGCCCTGCCTTTTGCCCTATATGCGCTGGGATAGGCTCCAGCAGACCCCTGTGACCGCAAACTTTGAAATAAGTGGGTAAAGAAAATAAATGAATAAATAAGATAAATGCCAGCTGTTGGGGGTTTCATGAAATGTTAAGATTTTTTTTTGTAGCAAGAGAGAAACCCAAAGCGGTGGCTATGAATTAGAAAAAGAGGAAAAAGTTAAAAAAACTATTCAGGATATCAGAAAGAGAAAACCAGAATGCTTATGGATCCAGAGGATGACTGCTATTAAATCATGGATATTAAATCAAAGGATTTTAAAGGTCCCAGAGTATAGCAAGAAAGGTCGGGTGACTGGTGCCTGAAATATTAATGGGTCGGTAAGTCCAAAGCCACAAGAAGGTCAGCTTCCCGGTCACTGGTTATATGAGGTAAAACATTGAGGATTTATCTAGTGACCTTGCTGAAAAGCTTGGCACGTTTAAAAGCATTAAACAGCTGCTGTATCAGAAGAATGTGTGATTCCTCTTGCTTTATCCAGCATGTCTACGAGTTTGTCATGAGCACAAGATTAAATTTTCAACACGCCTGAGGTAGCTCAACTTTTTTCATGACTAAGGGATTGCTAGAGGGGAATAACTGATATTCTGGTATCACGGCGGTTATATAGAGCTAAAGCAGAGACACGTTGACTTTCAGGTAGGCGTATGATGTAAGACCCGTCAGTACCACCCTTTTCTTTATTTCTAGGTGCACTTTTTGGTTACCACAAAAACAAATATGGACTTGGATCTATCCTGGCCCTCTAAAGGGCAGAAGGCAAGAGGGATCTCACTATGCTTGCGTGGGTTTATTTGGGGCTCTCCGGTTTTCTCCTACTGTAAATTATCCATAGGAGTAAATTTGTGTGTGGCCCGGTGATGAACTGGCAACCTGTGTACCCCCTGCCTTTGCTGGCCTCCAAATAGCCAGTGATTTGGAATCCCTAATATAAGGAAGCACCCTGAAGAAACCCCCGCAGCCTTACTGTCCTTTCCCTTGCCCTTGATTTTTCTGCTTTAAAATGTGATATCCTAAAGATTTGAGTTTTTTCACATTGAAAAAAGGGTAGACAAACCCATACATAGTCGAAATGAGCTAGTCATCTGTTTTCAGAGTTTCAGACTGATAAAGAGGTTTTGGACTAGCATTTTGACTAGTCTGACTAGCAACCAGGCAACCAGTTTGTTTTGTTCGGGATCATGTTTAGGTGTTGTGAAAAATGGTGATAGATTAAAGATGGTATATTCATGGAAGTGAAAGAAGGTGTGAATTAATCACTCCCTGTATTGTGAACTTTCACCTTATTAATAACATTCTGAATGTAGCTTTAACTTATACATGCCGTTTTGCAGCTGGAAATATGACTGTGTTCTTCTATGATGAAGAAACAACAAATTTTCATCAAGAGGAACCTTTACAAAATCGAGGCACATGCGTCTCACATAAATTCAGTACACTGCAAACAACCCAATCAAACTCTGAAAAACTCTTTTAAAACATCTGGGGTGTTTACAATTTGGTGTACAATGTACATCAGATGTTCAGCCAACAGTTTATGGGTGTGACCTTTGACATGGGAACTAGGAACATAAGTTGTTTATACAAACATTTAGCCAGAAAGAATCAAAAGCTGCCTTTTTAATAACCAACACTTGATTCAAAAGTAAAATTGAACACACATTACAAATGCCTGCCCTCCCCTGTTTCCACAGCTGTAAACTGGTGAAGGTATTAGATAGATACCAGAATGACCAGGGTGCGATTTCCAGCACCACCAAGCCACCCTTAATCCGCAATTGCTCAGTTGTATAAAAGATATAAATGGAAGTCCACATAAGGGCATCTGCCAAATGCTGTAAATCTAAACTCTACTCCATTGTTTAGCAGGTGATAGCTTTGTTCAGGGACACGGTAATGTATGATCTTTCATGACATGACAGTCTGACAGTCAGCAAGGCCCACAAAATCGTACCTTAACTTCAGTTACAGGCCTAAATGACTTTCACCCATTTACAACATCTATTTAAAACATTCATGAAACACGCAGCAACAGCAATAAGAAGGGTAACAAAATATTGTAAGTAACTTAGCAACAGGCAACACTAGCTTACCCAAGTGATTGCTCTTTTGTTGATAATAGTACTTTTAGAGCAGTGATTAATAGGGGTAATGTTATTAAAGTACATCATGTGTATAAATTTTTTTATACTTTTCGTTTATGTGACTCGAACTTTCGAGCTGAGGGGCATTTTTACTGATTGTACTGATTTTTAAACATTATTTTTAAGAGAAATATGCTGGCCAGTTGCTTAATTTTTTAAATAATGTGCGCTTTTCCACATTTATAAAAGATAACACTATTGACTCGTGTTTGACAGTGAAGAGACCCCCCCACCTTAGCAAAAAAAGAATTCATAATTTTTAGTTTTTTTAACTGTTCATCTCCAGGTTATTTTTCCAGAGAGTACAAGACACTGTGTGGAAGCGCTACAGGGACCTTGTCATTGGTAAGGTCTTGGTTTGTATCTTAGAAGTCTCCACAGATAATGACGCAGCCAGGGACAGATATCTTGACTCTTGCTGTAGAGATCCTAAAGAAATGGAAGAGCCTGGAAATAAGCAATATGTGTTTACTCTGTATTTAATTTAGCGACAGTGTGGATTATAATGTCACTTTGCTCGTAATATGCCAGGATGCGTGGCATTGACTCCACACTCCCCTGTAGTTGTGCCGGCATTTAAATGGAGGGGGGGTTGTGGAGCGAGATAAGGCTAGGTACAGCTGGATAGTCCGCTTCCAGGCAGCTAACAAACTTTAAGTGTGTATTCGTGCCAAAAAAACACACAAAACAGATAAACACACCAATTAAAATTCTGCTCAGTAAGTTTTTACTTTTTCTCTTAAATCTTTTTCACGCACACAGATGCAAACTTACAGACTTATGCTGCTGCTAATTTTTCTATAGTTTACCCGGAGTGACAGAAAGACCTGTCAATCAAACCCACAACTTTCTTGCTGTGAGGCGAATGTGCTAAATACTACACAACCCTGCCCCCCCCGTCCTAAATATTAATTCATTTACCTTTTATACCTACTTGTTCCCGAACTCGGGGTAAAAGGGTTCAGCTGGAGCAGTGCACATACTGTAAGAGGCAGGGGTACACCCTGAACAGGTCGGCAGTTTATCGCAGGGCCACACATAGACGAACAACCACACGCACCCACATTCACTCCTGTGAACAATTTAGATTCACTAATCAACCTAAGGTACAAGGCGGCAGGTGACATAATCATTAGCACTTTGTCTCACAACAAGAAGGTCCTGGGTTTAAATCCCGGGCACTGTGACTTTCTGTGTGGAGCTTACAATTTCCCACGCTTGTGTGCGTTTACCAACTACTCTGTTTTTTCCCACAGTCCAAAAACATGTGCAATAAATTGATTTATGATTCTAAATCGCCCATAGGTATGAATGTGACCTGTCCAGGGTCGCCCTATGTGCTTTGGGATAGGCTCCAGCAGATCTCTGTGACCCCGAGTTCTTGAATAAGTGGCTATAGAAGGTAAATGAATAAATGAAACTAAGGTACATGTTTTTGGACTGTAGAAGGAACCCGAAGTAAGCCCATTTAAGCGCAGGGAGAACATGCAAACTCCACACAGAAAGAACTACTATCCACTTGGGAGACTTGTCTTTGTTGCCCAACCAACTGGTTTTGACACTGAGTCAGACATACAGCAGCAGGTGGTTCAGGGCAATGACAGCAGTGTGGTTGTTGGGCTCAAAGGGATTGAACCTGTGGGCTGTGCTGAGCCTGTATCAGTTAGAACAATTGCAGCCGACAATATACTACGCTTAAAATATCTGTTGGTGGCATGTCAAGGCAACAATTAAAGGTGATAATCTTCTACCTTTATGAAAAACTGTAGAAGTTGTATAAAATCGTAGAGATAGTGTATTACAGGTCCACATTTAGTAATTACCATGTGGTAGAAGTTTAGCGTGACTTTTAACATACAGGCAGTGGCTAAAATCCCTATTTCCCACTAGAAAGAGTTTGAATCTATGAAGATTTTTTTTGTAAGATTGTACTGCCAGTTATTTAAAAGTAAGCCGGATAATCTAAAACTATGTTAAATCTTTTGGTAAAATGTTGACTCTCTAACCCTTATGCAGTCTTTAAAAAAAAGGTCCTAGGGTCAATAATACTGACATTTAAATTAGACTTGGATAGGTTAAAGAAACCAAAAGGTTACATACAGAGCCCTTTACAGTTTTGGTTAATCTTCCTGGAAACCATTAATCATCAGAAAGGGTAACTGCTTGCTAAGGTTTAAAGAACTCTTTTACTTTTTGTGCAGGAACGCACACTGAAAGAATAAATGTTCCTACATGGTTCTTCGTTAGAGCTTAAAGTTTTACAAACAGGACGAAAAAAAACTTTGTACTGTATAAAAAAACTTGTGTCACTGCGCAAAAGTGGGTTTCTTCCAAGAACAGTTCATTGTAAGCTTAAATCGGGAACGGAAAATAGTTCCTATATAACATTACATGAGCGGCGCTGTGGGGCAGTGGTCAGCACTGTCGCCTCACAGCAAGAAGGTCCCGAGTTCGCAAGATTTCTTTCTGTTCGGAGTTTGCATGGTCTTCCCACACTTGCGTGGAGTTTTTTGATATCCTCCAACAGTCCAAATACATGTACATTAGGTTGATCCTATAGGGGTGAGTGTGAGTGTGTGGTTGTTTATCTATGTGTTTCACTGCGATGGACCCCTACCTTTCGCTCAATGTGCGCTAGGAGGAGGAGGTTCGACTTTGTCTTGGCACCACCGAGTACCACTACTATAAATAAAGCAAGAAACCCAGTTACGACTCCAAATCTCTACACTACAACTGGAAATGGAGCCAACTGTAGAAGCAGTTAAGAATCAATATTTATTTTCTTATTTATATAACATAACAATAAAAACATAAATAACATGTATATATATATATATATATATATGTTTGAAAAATTTAATGGGTTAAAGAAATGTAATAATATTAATTAACCAATGATCAAGTCACACTACTAAAATGATGAAGTTACTGAAGTTATCGGCATCGGCGCTACTGAATCTGAAGGCTTTGGCAGATTTCGCAGCACACAGAACCTGATTGATTGCTGGAGGAAGCAAGCAGTACTGCAAATCTGAGCAGATGCTAATTGTACATGCTTATGTCTATAACCTTTGATAGTGCCTCTGACTGCCACTGTCTAACAGGAACAGAATTATCAGATGACCCTAGGAGATCGTGACAGATTTAGTCCCTGTCTTGTCGAAGGCTTAGAGTAGCACAAGCAAATCCCTTTCCAAGTCCTTTCTCCTCCTACATACCAGGTTTTTCCTGGAAGGCTTCGTTTCAGCATGAAACAGAATGCCAGAATCCCACGTGTTCCTGTGTCAGACCCAACAGCCTCTAGCTCCTGCCAATCAAACTGTTTTTTATCTGACAGTTTTTTTCAGATACATTCTAAGCCTGTGGGAAAAGGAGACACTGCGGTGTGTTTGTGGCATCCTTGCATGTTAGGGCCTATTGTTACGGTAGGATTACCCAGTTTATAGTCTGCACAGCTGCTGGCTGGATCCGGGCTTGAACATCTGCCTTTAACTCTGGAATGAACGCTAAAGGACTGTGATACCAGAATCAAAACCTGATTGACAACACAATAAGTTTGGCAAGAGAAGGTTGTTTTATTACAAAATGTTGAGTTAATAACATGAGAGTTAGGCATTCTTTAATACTTTACTTACAATTTCTCTAAATTAGCGTGGTGCAGTGGCATAGTGTTTAGCACGGTCGCCTCACAACAAGAAGGTCCTGGGTTTGATTCTTTCTCTGCAAAGTTTGCATGTGCTCCCCAAGCTTGCATGGATGTTCTCCCGTTTCCTCCCCAATCCAAAAACATGTACATTTAGTTAATTGGTGATTCTAAATTGGCAATAAGATTGAGTGTGAGAGAGTGTGGTTGTTTGTTTTTGTGTGGCCTTCTGATAGACTGGCAACCTGTCCAGAGTGTACCCCTTTCTTTTGCCCTATGTGAGTTGGAATAGGCTTAAGCAGACCCCTGTGACCCCAAGTTAAGGAATAACCGGGTGTTGAAGATGAATGAATGAAAGTGAAAATATGTTGAATAATGTCACATTTAATTAAATACTAATGCTTATCTTTAGAAACTCACCTAACAGCATATTTCTTACTATTTTTCTTATAGCTTGGCTTTCTATACATATGCTGGTGACTGTTAAAAGATAAATAACCACATTCATATTCAAAATGCTTTTTTTTGGTGGAAAGATTGAATTGCAATTCTTTTAAATTTTAAATGATTTCTTACTTTAGTGATTTTATTTGTTGTTTTATTTCACATTTTGTATACTGTCTTTGTAATTTAAGTCCCAGTGTGTGGTAAGTCAGGTCGCAACATATGTACATACACAATCCAAAGTACTAATTGAAACATACCCTGGGGCTTACTTAGTCAGGGATTGTGCACACTGAGTGGGTGATTTGTACCCTCTTTAAATCTATGTAAGGTTTTCCTAACAAACAGGGAAAAATATTACATTGAAACTGTATAAGATTTGGGATTAAGTATTATATAAAAATATAATCATAATAATCAATAAATAACAGCCTAAAATGCTACTTTAGAAAAAAAGTCAAAATATAGCACAATATGTTAATGTATGGGCGGCGTAGTTGTTAGCACGGTCACCTCACAACAAGAAGGTCCTCGTTCGAATCTTTCTGTGCGGAGTTTACATGTTCTCCCCGTGCTTGTGTGGGTTTCTTCTGGGTACTCAGGTTTCCCCCCACAGTCCAAAAACATGTACATTAGGTTGATTGTGACTCTAAAAAGCCCATAGGAGTGAATGTGAGTGCATGTGGTTGTCTGTATGTGGCCCTGCAATGGATTGGCATACTGTCCAGTTCATAGGCATACTGCCCTTCGCTCAATGTGCGCTGGAATAGGCTACAGCAAACCCCTGTGACGCCAAGTTCAGGAATAAGCTGCTATAGAAGATGAATGAATGAATATATGTTATTGTGTATAATACATGTCCAGTTATAAGTATAAGTAATGGCCTAATATTATTACTGTGTATTGTACCTGACACCTATTCGCTATTTTAATTATATAATATAACTGGGTGAAACTCATTTAATTATCTTGTCACCCCTTTAACATTGCTTTGAAATCCTTATAGTAATACAAGGCACAAACCACATATCAGATAATTGCAGTGAAATTTATTAAGTTTTCTATTTAGTGTTCTGAGGTCATTTTAATTCAAAATGTTGCAGATGATAGTTCTTAAAAAAGTATACTTTAAAGTATACTCAGCATGTTGTGGTGGAATCCTAGTTGTTAGTGTTGGATCGTTAATTGAAAGATAGGAATTCGATTTCCAGCTATGTTGTTTGCCACCTTTGGGTACCTGAGCAAGGCCCTTAACTAAAAAATAACTAATAGGGCGACTGCCAAATGCCAGAAATATAATAAAAATGATGGCTAAATGTGCTATTGGTTATTTGTTTCAATGGAATATTTTGGCTTGTTATAAATAATGCATAATTGGGTAAACCAATCATGTATAAAGTATAAAGTATCTGATTAACCATTAGTTTTTTCTGTAAAAATGTGTTAGAAAATAGTATTCAAACTAACAACACACTATACAACAAGTGTTTGTTACATTTATAATGAATTTTCAATATGTTTAAAATAATCTAAGTTTGAAAAATAAAATAAAAATAAAACAATTATACGATTAGATCATAACAACAGAGCTTAACATACATGCCATGAATTGCCGAAGCTTAGGGGTTCCTTTCCACTGCTAAAGTTTTTCCATGCCATCATCAACACTGGCCTTCTCATTACAAATTCCACACAAAGTTATTGGCGAAAAAGGATTCATTGCACAGAATGTGTTGTTTTTAAATAACAAAAATAACCTAATCCTGAGGCAATTAAAATAGGAAGTGGGCAAAAGGTTGGTACCACCATTGATGCATTCTAAAATGTTTTGGTTGGTAATGCACCCTTTAGCCAATGTCTATAACCTTGCCTTTATAAATAACAGTCTTTTATTTCCCACATTGCAAGTGTGGTTTGCCATGAGTACCATTCCTCTGGAATTACAACTGCCCCAACGCAACAGTCTGAAACATTTTAACCACAAAAGGAAGCCTGGGGTGGGGTGACATAAAATGGGTGCAAAGGTAATTGCGCGACTCCAAGGCTGGTGTGTATGTAACTTGGTTATGATAAATTTGGCTAAGAAAGCAGGTATTGTAAGTCTTTATGTCTCCATAATACTCCCGATTTGAGTCGATAAACGGGGCAGTGTAATACTTGAATTGGAACCGTAACAGTGTGGAGACTATTTGGAAATGTTCTGTATATGTTCAGGTCATGATCAGGTTAAATGAGATATGTTCCTTTTACCAAAGTGTGGTTTGTTTAAAAATGCCTTCCACAATAATCGTCAATGGCTTTGATGTGTGGAGTGTTGTTGAGATGTTTTGTAGGTTGATAAGGGGGGGGGACTGTTGGGGGCTGCCCCGGAATACACCAGTTCTGCAAACTCTAGTCAGTTATGATTAAAGTCACTGTTTGCGTAAGACACTTATTTTAGCCTCAAAGCATTAGAAGCAAATCTGATATTTCTCTTATTGACATTGTTTTGCTGGAGCCACCCTAGTGTTGCATAGATGCATGGGCTCATGTAGCTCATTGAATATGCTGTTCAATAAGTGGTGATATGGACTGATCAAAGTCTAACTTTGATCTGCTAGAAATCCTGTCCATAAAGCTAATGTATAAACCCTGCGATAAACCCTGCCGAAGTCCCAAAAAACACATGTAGACTGGTTGGACAAACTCCCATAAAACCTCCAGCACCCTGAAGAGGGTATAAAGCTGGTCCAGAGTTCCTAGGACGGAAACTGTATTGTTCCTCCTGAATCTGAGGTTCAACTATCGGGTGAATTCTCCTCTCAAGTACTCTGGCTTAGACATTTCCAGGGAGGCTGAGTAGTGTGATCCCCCTGTAGTTGGAACACACCCTCCTGTCCCCCTTTTTTAAAAGGGGGACCACCACCCTTGTCTACCAGTCCAGAGGCACTGTTCCCGACCGCCATGCGATGCTACAGCCCCACAACATACAGAGACTTAAGGTCCTCAGGACAGATCTTATCCACCCCTGGTGCCTTGCCACCAAGGAGCTTCTTAAATGCCTTAGTGACTTCAGCTTGAGTGATGGATGAGTCTACCTCTAAGCCTCCAGCCTCCACTATATGTATATATTCATATCTTTGATGTTGTATATTTTGTATATATTCAGATTTAGAAGTAAATGTCATAAATGCATAAACTCATGCATATATTGCACCTTAAAGTCATTCTAAAAGGCAAGCATGATCTTTTTAATATCACAATAAAATGCAATTAATTTTATCTCTGATAAAATTGGAGGACAGGGAACATTTTGCAATAATTTTAGTGTTTTTTTTTTAAGATATAGTGTATTTAAAGCATTTAAAACATTAAATACACTATATCTTAAAAAAAAACACTAAAATTATTGCAAAATGTTCCCTGTCCTCCAATTTTGTGTTATAAATATCGCTTTGACTTACAATATTATTTAGACCAGTTATTTAAACACATTTCAGCAGGTTTTCATTTACTTTGATGTTTGGGGACACCTGAACATATCTGTTGAAAACAGATGGAAGTCACACACACCCACATGCTTGTGTTTGTAAGTAAGGGTAATCTTTCATACAAACATTAGCCTAAGAAAACATTCCCAGTAAAAGAGCATCATTCCACTAGAGCATCAATAAAAAAATACATTTCTAGCCACTGGGAAAGACACCAGAAGGCATCCAATAGTGAAGTGACAGAGAATCAGGACACAAAAGCAAACAAAACGTGATGAAAACAGCAATTCTGTGTTTGACTGAAGGATTGCACCAATAATCCATTAGAATGGTAGCCAAAAATAAAATTAGTATTTAGTAGCACACTGTGTGTAAACATTCTCTTAGCAAATTAAGAAAAAAATGGCTGAAAGGACGAATATCTGGTCTTGCTTTTCCATTTAGTCACTAAATGATTATTCATTCATTCATTCGAACCCCTGCCTTTCGCCCTATGTGCACTGGGATAGGCTCCAGCAAACCGCTGTGACCCCAAGGCAGGAAATGAAGATGAAGAAGATAAATGAATGAATTATATAGTATAACTAGGCGAGGCTTATTTAATTATACTTATCACCAATTTTAACATTACTTTGCAAGCCGTATATACCACCAATCAGATTGATGAGGTAATAATCAATAAATATAAAGTTTCCTGCTTAGCGTTTGGTTACTTCACTTTAAAAACTGTCCTTTACAAAACTGCACTAGTGTATTAAACATGATAAACTGGTCAGATATGGACTTTTTTTACATAATGTTTATAGATTCAGTTTGTAGATTTATAGATGTCACCATGGTTATCATTATACCATATTTTCACTCATTTATTTATCTTCTATATCCGCTTATTCCAGAACTTTTTGGGGTCACAGGGGTCTTCTAAAGCCCATCCCAGCGCACATTGGACAAGAGGCAAGGGGTACACCCTGGACAGGTCACCAGTCCATCGCAGGGCCACACACAACATTTACTCCTATGAGCAATTTAGATTCACCAATCAACCTAATGTAGATGTTTTTGAGCTGTGTGAGGAAACCAGAGTACCCAGAGGAAACTCACGCAAGGGTGGGAAGAATATGTTAACTATGCACAGAAAGGCCCGGTGCCTGGGATTCGAACCCAGGACCTTTTTGTTGTGAGGCAACCATGCTAACCTTCACGCCACCGCGCTGCCCGCCAAATATTTTAATTAACATAAAGTACAATAAAAATTAAAGAAGTTGGGAAAATTTTTCATCGGATTACTTTTTGCTTCTTATGTAAATGAACAAATGTGAAATGTATTCAACTCTTAGCATAAACACTGTTGTGTATACTGCACCTTAAGGTCATTCCAAAATTCCATATTTAGGAAGGTAAACATACTAAATAGATAAACTTTTACAGTGCTTTGGAAAGACTAAGTGGACCATTTTTAATTATACTGTATGATATTTTCAGAAGTTTTTAGGTTCCTGTATGGTGTTTTTATCACAATAAAATAAAATTCACCTGAAATTTTATTAACACATTTAATGTTGCAAGTTTTTATTCTGGGCGGCGCTGAATGAGTGGTTAGCACGGCTCACAACAAGAAGGACCTGGGTTTGAATCCTAGGTCTTTCTGTGTGGAGTTTGCATGTTCTCCCCGCACTTGCGTGGGTTTCCTCCG
>JAOTQW010058501.1:4269-17185 GCA_026260075.1 Sisor rabdophorus
TAAAGTGCGCTATTAAAGGTACCCTATGTAGTAACACTGTATCTATCAAAGAATAGTATTTAGCACCCTACTACATGTAGTAGTATGCACTAAAGTGCGCTATTAAAGGTACCCTATGTAGTAACACTGTATCTATCAAAGAATACTATTTAGCACCCTACTTAATGTAGTAGTATGCACTGAGGTACGCTATTGAAGGTACCCTATTTGGTAACACTGTATCTACCATTGAATATTATTTAGCACCCTATTTAATGTAGTAGTATGCAGTACAGTAAAGTATTATATAGCACCCAATAAAGGTGTATACACTCATTAAGCATCCTTGTAGATGCAGTAGTATGCACTGAATAGACATATTTAGCTTACTTATAAGAGCTTTTGGAAGCACCAACGTAAAGAATTATTTAGAACTACATCAAGTACAATGCGCCAAGTAGTATTTAGCATCTTCATGAATAACTGTATGCAATAAAAGTTTCATTTAGCACCCTAGTAAGTGCAGTAGTATGCACTAAATGGAAGTATTGTTCAACATTTCAAAAAGGGCTTTAGTAGGCAAAAGTATTGTTTAGATGTCCATTGAGTGCTGTAGTATACATCAAGTGTTATTTTGCACTAAAAAAGTTAAACATTTAACGTCCTAGTAAATGCAGTAGTATGCACTAAATGGATGTATTATTTAGCACCCTAATATGTGATATAGTGTGAACTAATGTGAAGTATTATTTAGAACTATTTATTTTTGTATTATATAGCACCCGAGCAAATGAAGTAGGGTGCACCATAGCATGTACTACTTAGCACGTCTACTAAATAGTATGGGCAACAAAATTAGATTACTTAATACCCTATTAGATGCTGTATTTTATTTTACTAATAGGCGTAACCTTAGACTAGAGGTAGGCAATCTCTGTCCTGCAGTGTTTAGCGCCAACTTGCCTCAACACACTTAACTCTAAGTTTTAAGTATATCCAGCAAGATTTTGTTTCAGGTGTGTTTGGTGTGGGGTTAGAGTTAAATCCTGTTACAGTTACAGTTACAATAACATGCTGATTTAGTCTAGTACATCGAACACCTAGTATAAATCAACAAACTAGCATTTGTTGAACATACCGTGTTTCCATCCAGCGTGAATAGACACACACACACATTATATTGTCCACACTAGTGATATTCTGCCATGAATGTGTCTTTTAAATTGCGGTTCCTAATACATTGAACAATTTATCTAAATACGGGAGGATGAAAACACGTGCTGCATTCTGTTCAGGCAAAAAAAAATGCTGTTGAGCTCATTAATAAGCTTATGTTGCATCATAACTGCTTAGTATATGCATGTGCACTTGTGTAACACTGCTACACTGTGTAACAAGCCTATAGAACGCTTGAGCATTTAGTACCGCAAATAACACTGTGAGCCCTTGGGCGTGTGTGAAAATGGGTCTCTGTCCAGCACCATATATAAACCCAATCTTATATGACTGCAAGAAGTGACCAATGTTTCCAGTCCTGTTCTTTTCCATTACACCCCTTAATGCCAGCCAGTGTTTTTCCTACCAGCGTTAACCTGTGTAGTAAAAAACTAACAGAAAACTGAAAGGATAAATTTTTTGACTCTGACCAGCTTGGGGTCCTTTGTGGTGCACTTGGGGTCCTTCGCTAGTAGTGCTAAAATCAAGAAGCCGTGTAATTTTTCCAAAGAAGAAACAGGTTGGTTATATATACAAATATGTTGGTTTTATATCTATTTATATATATTTTTCAATGTTCCATCACATTATTGAACATGCTATTTTATTATGTCGCAACTATTGTGCAGCCCTTGTTTGATACGTATATGTTAAACGATATATGATTATCTTACATTTAAAGCATTAAGGGCAGATGCCCTAATCCAGAGCAACTTCTATTTATCTCTATTATACAATTGAGCTTTAGGTTGAGGGCCTTGCTCAGGAGCCCATTTCTCTTAAAATAAAGGCTGAAATTTATTTTAATGTAACAAACGTATAGAATATTCTAATATTTGATATATATATATATTGTTCAATTTTAGTTTGCTGGATTTTTCAAATACGGCTTTTTCTTTAAGCATAAACTCTTGCTTGGCGTTTGTCTCCTGTTATTTATTTAGTTTCTAACACGTTAGTTATTGATTTTTGAAAAAGCTTTCAGAAAATTGGATCCGATCCAATCCACCTCCTTTAGCTGTGATGTGACACCAATCTTCCATGAGCAGCTCATTAAATTCTCAAGAAGTTCATTATGTCATAAGATAAATTGTAGCACCTTTGTGAAATATTTAGGAGAACCTCAGTAGGTTCACTGATAACGCTGGTTGAATAGTGATTCATTCCTCTCTTTTTTTGGCTACAATACTAAAAATGATTCATAACACACTAACCGAATACAATTTTAAATCAAAATAAATAATTGTAACCCTCCTTGACTCTGTCTTTCCTTTTTTTTCCTTGCTGGGTTTACAACCATCATCAAAATTCCTTGTTTTTTTTCCGAGATAATGATTTACAGCAGAGGTTTGACCACAGGAAATATCTATCCACCCTAAAAAGCTGATTTGGCAGTTCTAATTCTCTGACTCATGTTTTTTAAAAACCAGAAAGTAGATACTGACTTAAGAAAGTAGGGTGAATTGTGATAGGGTAGAGAAAATTTCTTGGGTCCTAGGAATTTATTTATTTATTTATTTATTTATTTTTGAACAAGTAATCTGCTGAATCTTGCTTTGTAAAGACTTGCTAGTGAATTACACAATGGAAGTATGGTATAGTTACAAACGAACGTCTAGTCACTTACACTAAACTCAAAAAAACTTTAACCATATATAATTTATATAATATTTCATTCTATAATATAACAGCAACATTTGGGGCATCACTTAAGCCTTTCGCAATCATTGGCCGGGTTTTCATGAAAAAAAATATGCATGTGCATTCAGCTGATTTCCATCAGGTTGTTCAAGCGGCTGGTGGTGGAATTGGTAACCTAGTAACCAAAAGTAAATAAAACAAGAAATAATGAAGCAGTAACAACTGATTAGTCATAAGAGTTTCTTTTCTGCAACGTCATAATTTATTTGAAAGTAACAAACAACACAAGCATAATAGAGCCTGGACTCACTGTTGGTGAGTACTAAATGCAGTGCAGTTTCCCTCTTCTGTCCAAATGTTGCCAAATGAAGCCATGTTGTTTTGAAGGAACTGGGAAAACATTATCAGCAGAAACTCAGAATAGTCACATGGGTTTAATATTCACTTAGTCAGAAGTAATTTCGCAGATGCGTTTCTACTTAACTTTTATTCGCATTAACCCTCTTTTCACAAAAATCTTTTCAAGTACGCATAAAAAACTTTATTTGCGAATTAAAGAATTTTTTTTATATTTTGCCATTTTGATTCTCGGTTTTAATGCAATACTACAAAATGCCCATTAGCACAGGGTCACAAACAAAGCCCCCTTTTCATAAGGTGAATTTTTATAGAAGATCTGTGCACCAATAATGAGGAAGCTCCCGAAACAGCCCTGATAAATACCTTTTTTTCCAAGATTATTTAATTCCAAATCCCTTAAAAGATCTGTAACAGTTTATCAAAGTAACTAAAACTTCTTTTACAATTTTACCACAAATAAAATTGAAATTAGACAACACAGTAGAAGATAATATTCCCCATTAGCATTTTACTTTTAAGGAAAAGAAAGCTGGAGTTTAATATCGTTGCTTAAAACAGATAAGATTTGGCCCGATTGCCCGCCAGTCTTGCCTAAGTCTAAAATGTTCCCAATATCTTAAGGAACGTCATAGGATAAGTCAGAATGTCTGCCTACTTTGAGTATAAAATTGTCAGACCCAGAAAACTACAACCCCTTATAGTCTTGTATAGCTTGTTTTCGCAAGCCCTTTTACACTGCATTATAATATCATGCTTACACAGTACACAAGTATCTCTGGCTAAAGCACTTACTTTTTGTCTTTACTTGCGTCCTGCCCCCTCAGAGTGTTTGTCTCTGCAACAGTTTCTCCACCATCTTTGGCCAGCACCAACCCTTTTTTGGACGATGAATATGCCGTCGGTTTCGAAGAGAGACCTGTTAAAGGACCTGCCCCACCACCTCCACAGTTCCTAGGACCAGATCTTCTCATCGCAGCAACTTCTAAAGATGTTTTCTATTCAAAAGAAGTTTTAAAGCGTCAAGCCCCTCAACCTCCAGGTATGCTGAAGATTAGCAAAGAAGTGACAGATGAAGAAAGCACTGCTCAAGCAGGTTCTAAACAAGGAGCAAGAAAAGAGAGACATCAGGCGAGCACAGTCTCTCAACATGACGCACAAGTTGATACCAATCCTTTCACATGTGATGAACAAATACCTGTAAAACACAACAGACCAGCACCAAAACCAAATGGTGTGAAATCTCTATCTGAAGATAAGCCAAAAAGGAAATTACTACCAGTAGGAACTGTGCACCATGACGACAAAGCAAGTGCATCTGATAGCAAAGATAATTCACCAAACTGGAAACTGTTTAGAGAACCAAATGATAGTACAGCTGAGGATGTCAAAAGTGACCCTACTGATCACTGGTCAAGAAAAGAACAACATCTGGATATTCCATCGCGTGTCAATCATAATTTGTTTTCCGAATCTCTGGTTAGTAGAACTGGTGAATTACTAAGCATGGAAAGTTCTCAAAAGAAAACTCAAGCTCCACATCCTCCAAGTAAACCAAAAAGATCTGCAGATCCAAGCATGCTGCACCAGGACCTCTCTCTTCCGGGCAAGACTAGCCATGCATCAATTTCATCCTCAACGTTTAGTCCAATAGCTGATAAATCTCAGGTCCTAAAACGTTATGACTCTGAAACAGGAGAGTCAAGTTCTAAGTCTAAAGTGGTTTCCAGTGATGCAGGTGAAGTAGGGGAACAGGTTGCTCCTACTCCAGTTATCAGGTGAGATTTCTCCATATAGTCCATCTAGTTGTAGTCATAACATTTTAAATTTACCACTAGGCATTTATTTATTTTATACAACTGAGCAATTGTGGGTTAAGGGCCCAGCAATGGCAATTTGGTTGTGCTGAAACTCAAAACCAAATCAGATCAGCAGTCCAATGCCTTAACCACTGTGCTACCAAAATGGACTAAGTTATGCTTTAAAAAGGTCTGAACGGTTTTAAGTGGGTTAACCTTTTATTCAGAAAGGCGTGTCCACCCAGAAATCGTTCAACCAACATCAGAATTGTAAGGTGGTTTGGATTTAAAAGTTATCGCAGAAAACGCCTGACTCATCTATATTGTAGGTTAACAACTTTGATTTCTATACAAAATCTTTTTCCACTGGTCACTTCTTGTCATGTCTAGACTACAATCTTTAGCAGCCCAGACAAAACAAACAGCTGTTTTTCTAAGATACGCAGCCTTTTGTGTGACAGAAACCTGAAATTTATCGACGAGTTTAAAAGTCTACAGTATATTACCTCACAATATACTCTCTGGGGAAAAAAAGCTCACTGGAAAAAAACATAACATCCTTTATTGTTGCTTATCTACAGACAGCAGGCAGTGAAACCCCTGAGTGCTAAAGAGAAACAACCTGAGACTTACGAATCTTGGGTAATCGACAGCACACAGCCCAAAACTAAGGTACTGATAACTCTTTTTTTTTTTTTTTACATTACATTACACAAATTTACATGAACGAACGAACAAATGAAGGAATGAATGGTTTGGTCAACGTAAACTACTGTATAATATTTTATTAGTACACCTAGTGTTTAGGTTTCTTTCATTTATTTATCTTTTATACCAACTTATTTCCTATCTCAGTCAGTTGGAGCTTATTCCAGCACACAGGGTGAAAAAGGCAGGTTTTTCCACCCTGAAGAGGTCGCCAGTCCATTGCAGGGCCACACCCACTCCTATGGGCCATTTAAATCCACAAGAGCACGGGAAAAACATGCAAACTCCACACAGAAAGGCCCCTTGCCCAGGTATCGAACCTTATTGCTGTGAGGTGTCCGTGCTAACAATGTTACAGAAAGTTACAATTTAATTCAGATGGGACGGCGGTGCGGTGGCATATAGTGGTTAGCAGTTGTGACTCACAGCAAGAAGGTCCCGAATTAATTTTTGGGAAAGGGCTCTTCCTGTGAGGAGAAGGGCATGTTCTCCCTATGCCTGCGTGGGTTTAATCCGGATACTCTGGTTTCCTCAGTCCAAAAGCATGTACATTAGGTTGATTGTTGATTTCTAAATTGTCCGTAGAAGTGAATGCGAGTGCATCTGGTTGATCATATGTGTGTGTGTGTGTGTGTGTGTGTGGCCCTGCGATGGACTGGCAACCTGTCCAGCGTGTACGCTGGAATAGATTCCAGCAGACCCCAGGCATAGAAGATGGAAGTGTTTCGTAAACAATAAAAACTATTAATTTAGAAAAATTGGTCGGCACCAGAACATCAGTGGAGATTCATTTTGTGCGTGTGTGTTTGTGTAACAAATAATTGTATGCATGTTTTAGGTTGTGGAAGCAGTGATGAAAGGCCCGTACTCCCAGTTGACACAGGCTGAGCTGATCTCTCTGGCTTTGCGGCAACAGGAGCAGATTTCTCAGCGCGATGCCCGGATCCAGGAAATGGAGCAGTACATTGATAACCTGTTGGTGCGTGTAATGGAAGAAAAACCAAGCATTTTGATGTCATTAAACACAAAGAACAAATCTATATGAGCACTGAAACACCAGAAGGAGCTAAAGAACTTGCATAGAGAGGAATGTAATATTCGGACTCGGTGGAAGATGAACTCTTTTGATACTTGTTTTGCAGTTGCTGCAGTACAAAGTTGACATCTTTATTACAGAGATAATATAACAAGGATGATTTTCTCCTGACATTCATTGAACCTCCTCTCCTTATTGTACATCATGTGACCGAATCGACTGTCGTGTTATTTTCCTCCTTTCAATCTGCACAGACCAAAAAAAATAGCACCTAAAACACAGTGGTATTTCCACTGTATACTGCGTGCAATACTGTATTCCTAAAGCACTTTAATCATTTCCTTTTTGAGATCTGTAAATAAAAATCAATGATTATTTGTAACGTTAAAACATTTAAAATGTTGATTTACATAACAAAATAAAGAATCACTTTGCAGTAAAATTGCTTATTAAAACCTCTATTGATGCAGCTGATATTTTATTTCAGCACAGATGTTCTTAATGGCTTTCCACCAGAGGATAGGTTTCTATTCATTCATTTATTTTCTATACATCCTTATTCCATAATTCGGGGTCACGGGAGTGCTAAGGCCTATCCCAGCGCACATGGGGCAAGAGGCAGGGGTACATCCTACTTACTTCAAGCAAGAACTTGGTAACTGTGGTTTCAGTG
The DNA here is from genome assembly GCA_026260075.1 of Sisor rabdophorus. Lineage (NCBI taxonomy): Eukaryota > Metazoa > Chordata > Actinopteri > Siluriformes > Sisoridae > Sisor > Sisor rabdophorus. Next base: position 11,678 of record JAOTQW010058501.1, read on the forward strand.
CACTTCATCATCCAAGTAAACCACAATCCGCTTTAAATTCGGATCGTGACACGTGTGACATCATCCTTATTTTGAAGTTAGTATTATGTTTAGTAAGGACCTAATTGTTGTATGTAGTAGGGTTATAGGTGGTATGAAAGAAATTATGATGTATCACATCTGCCAGTTTGAAAATTGACATGTGACATAGAATGTCACAGCAGAGAGATATTTAAAAATGGGTAAGAGAAAGTTAACTACATGCAATTATGTTTTTTTTCTTTAAGCACTTAAACATATTTCTAGCATTTAAAATTTATAGCATTTTTGACACTTACGAATAGGAATGCATCATGTGCATACCTGAAAATCCAGGCAACAGTAGTAGATCATCTGGGAACTTTTCACGTACTGTAGAGTCGGCATACTCCGTTTCGCCACTGGGCCAAACTTTTTAAACAACAAGGAAGTACATACAAATTTTAATCTAATACATACTTAAGTGGTATCTGATTTATCTATTTATAATTTAATTACATTACATAAGATAAGAAACCGCGTTCTCCTGTTTAATAGTACCTTGCCACCGTTCACAGTAAATTTAAGTTAATAAATATAAATATATTATTTATCAATTCATCCTCTGATTGCTTATCTGGGACCGGGTTGCTGAGGCAGCAGTCTTGCCAAACATCCCTATTCCCTAACATTTCCTCTAGCTCTTTCGGGGGATTAGAAAGGCATTTCCAGGCCAGCCGAGAGACATAGTCCGTCCAGTATGTACTAGATCTTTCCTGGGGTCTCCTCCCTGTGGGACATGCCTGGAATACCTTATCAGGAGGCATCCGAAACAGATTCCCCTTGATGTGGAGGAGCAGCAGATATATTCTGAGCTCCTGTATCCAGGATCTCATCCATTCATCATGATCCAAAGCTCGTGGTCAGAGGTGAGAGTAGGCACGGAGACTAACTCTCTCACTCTTGAACAAAACATGTTATTATGCTATTTTAAAATATAATACATCCGTTGGGGGGAGGGGTTCCAGTTTGCTTCGCAGAGAGAAGGTTCGATTCCCGGGCTAGGGGTCTTTGTGTAAAGTTTACATTTACATTACATTTACAGCATTTGCAGACGCTCATATTTAGAGTGCCATACACAGTGCTTTGAAGTCTCTACCAATGAAGACATCAATTAGTTTGCATAGGTTTTCTCCAACATTCCAAAAACATGTACATTAGGTTGATTGGTGATTCAAAATTACATAGGAGTGAATGTGTGTGTGGGATTGATTGTTTAAATGTGGCCCTGCAATGACCTGGTGACGTGTCCATGGTGTAACCCTATGTGCGCTGGGATAGGCTCCAGCAGACCCTGTGACCCCGAGTCAGAGCAGATAAATTAAATAGATACGTCCGTCGATGAGCTTTAGTGACTCTTGTTCTCTGTCGCCCCCAGGCGCTGTTATTGTGTATTGCAGCAGTCGTTTTGGATACCGGAAGTGGGCTCTGGACGCGGTAGTATTACGGCAGCTAAATACCCGTATGTAAACAAACGTGGCTGCCCGGTTTTGTATTTGGCGTGTGTGTTCGTGGTATTACTTTTCTTTAACCTGGTATGTGTTTTTTAGCATTAAGTCGTCAGGATCGCTGTTTTTTCTCTGTTTGTGCTATTTGTGTATTAGGTAATTGGTGAGATTTATAACGGTATAAGAGAAGAGTAGACGTGTGCGCGTGACTCTGAGTTTAAAAGCATTAAAACTTGAAAATAAAACTTCTTCCAAAATCGATTTATCGCCAAACTTGCTGACGTAAAACTTTATTGTCGTCTTCTTTTGCAGTTCAGATTTTTGTTTATTCATACTTGATTCAGAGTTGATTCTGGAGTTGATTCAGATTTCTGAATTGGGTATCTTTTGTTTGTTTTTTGTGTGTGTGTGTGTGTATAGGTGTGTGTGTAGCAATGCCTTCTTCATGTTCACAATGTGGTTCGAGTAGTGTCGTCGAGGACGAGCTGTACAGTCAGACTCAGTGGGTGTGTCAGGACTGCGGCTCTGTCATCTCAGAGGGAATTCTAACCTCCACACTGACTGATGAACAACACTCTACTGGTGAGAACCGTCTGTCTGTATGTCTGTCTGTCCTAACCGTGTAATGCTCATGACCAATATCGCAAATCATGAAAATACCTATTATCAGTGCTGATAATCGGTCAGGCTGATCATGGGTTGACCCGCTGTGTATAAGATGCCTATCATGCAACTGTTTGTCATTTTACAGCTGTGCCTTACTACGTCACCTCTGAGGTCACCAAGAAGCCATGTCCCAACCTGATCAAAGGTATCTGCATCGCTGACAGTTCTGTATACCTGGTTATTGCCTCTCTGCCCCATGTTAACTTTGTGTGTGTACGTGTGTGTGTACGTGTGTGTGTACATGTAGGCCTGGGTCGTGTTCGCTCTCTGTGCTGTATCCTCCGGTTATCCAAACAGATGGAGTCTGAGGTGGCGAGCTTGTACGAGCGTGCCTATCAGCATCCCCACTTCATAAACGGACACCTGGCGAAGAAGGAGGTGTTGGGTGGCTCCTGTGTGCTGTCAGTCTGCAGGCAGAATAACTGGCCCGTTGCCATGGGAACTATCAGCATGCTGTTAGACGCTGACCCAGCTTCCATAGGTGCTGTTTATTACCAGCTGAATAAAGTCCTGGACATCCAGAATGTCAGCACAAGCAGCTTCACTGAGCTGCTGGAGAGCCACTGTCACGAGTAAGTAAGAGGCAGGTGAGGTTGGTTGGGGTGGGTTGTTGTTGAGTGATGACTGGTAGCACTTCTTTCATTTAATATTAATAGCTGTATATATCTAAGGTTGTGCGCGTGCGTTTGTGCGCGTGTGTTAGGTACAAGCTGAGCTCCAGTGACGTGCCTGATGTTTGTGCGGAGTCTGTAGAGCGACTAGTGCAGCGCAGCACTGCATTGTTGGAACTGGCTGCTGATGTGTGGTTAGTCACCGGACGCCAGCCGCTTCCTCTGCTCACCGCCTGTGTGTATTTAGCCTGGCAGTCTCTCAAACCCACGGTGAGTCAAACCCAGTCCAGATTCACCCTAAACTCAGTCAGTCATTTACATTTCACGCATATCAGACCGTCACCACAACAGTTCATAACCTTTGTGTCTGTCTGTCTGTCTGTCTGTGCGCTGTGAGACAGGCCCGTATGAAATACACCTTGAATAAATTTTGTGAGATTGCAAGATTATCCAAGTCAAAGCAGTCAAAAGTTAAGCGACGGGATACAGTGATGCGGCGCGTCGGTGAGCTCCGGGAGGCGCTGTGTAAGCTGGGCCGTGTCCTTCCCTGGCTCGAAGGAAGCGAAGTGGAGCCCAGCTCGATTTGTACACTGGTGGACGATATCCTGTCCTACCGCAGAACTCTGATGCTGCAGGCTGTAAAGAGCTGCCAGCTCGAAAAAGATGCTGAGGAAGAAAGTAGTGCCTCCGCTGAGGATGTGCACTGGAGTAAAAGACACCTCTTCCTGCCCCCTTCAGCAAGGAACACAAAGCGTCCGAGACCCAGATCACCCGGGCCGGATGTCACTGGAGACGAGAATATATCAGACTCGGAGATAGATTCTTACATTCGCTCACCAGAGGAAGTGAAGCTTTATCAGGAGGTGCAGAAGAAACTGACTGAGGAAGTCAAATCAAAATAATTATTTTCTTTCTTTTTAGGTTGTCTATTTTAAGATTTTTTGTTGTTCACTGAGAACTTTAAATATGCACTTTATTTCAGCTTTACTCAGTTCCCTTTAAAGTGCACTGTTAATCATCAATAATAGTGAATCACCATGTCACGTTCATCGTTTGGTGGTAGTCATTTGGTGTCCACAAAAATCTAGTAGCACTTACATTGTTTTCTTTTGTGCTGTTTAAACTTTTTTTTTACTGAATAATTCATTAATAAATTAATTAGTTGTATTATTTCTTTCATTCATTCATCTTTTTTTAAAAAATGGATCTGCTGAAGGCTATCCCAGCGCACGTAAGGTTGAACAGCAGGGAATTGCCTGGGAATTGAACCTGGGACCTTCTTTCTGTGAGGCACTTGGTGCTAACCACTAGGCCAACGTGCCGTATTATTGCTGTTATAATCCAAATTTCTACTGAAGGTACTGTTCTTTTTTTTTTTTGCAAGTGGTGGCTTGGTGGTCTGACCAATTCTTGATCAAAAGCATATCAGTATTTGTAATAAGCTCCCCTACGTATTTATCTCACACCAGCATTAATTTTGCTAAACCAAACATTCATTCATCTTCTAACCTGCTTTTCCCTAACTGTCACAGGGGTCACATAGGGTACACCGTGGACCGGTCGCCAGTCCATTGTAGGGCCACATATAGACACACGTTCACTCCTATGGGCAATTTAAAGTCACAAATCAACTCCTGACCAAAACATAAAAAAAATAAATCGATAAAATGAAAATAAAATAAGTTAAAATTAAAGCGGGGATTTCTATCCGGTCTGGTTGTCGGTGTGCGTCATCACCTGTGTCTCTCCTGTGCACGCGCAAAACAGTCCTCGCCAGCCAAACGCGATTGGACGCGGTATAGAACAGCTGTTACTGCTGCATCCTGATTGGTGGATCGTAGCTAAAAGATGACGTTATGCTTTCGGATGCACACAGCAAGCCGAGAGAGAGGCAGAAAGAGAGACAGAGAGAAGACGTAATGTCCGCTGCAATGCTCGACATTTTAATCACATTTCTCCAATTCCGCAGCGTGGAAATGCAATGAAGGTACGGTACGTCATTACTGAGCGTTATTTTTGTTTATTTGTATATAAATATTGGCTCTGGATGATGGTCATGACGATGGCGATGATGATAATGTCAGCGAGATCAATATCTAATAGTGAGATAAAAATGGGTTTCGATCTGCGGAGTTTTTCAACACTGAGACTGTCGGTGGTCCCACACAGCGCCGCTGTCTCCTCTGCTCGGTGGTCCCACACAGCGCTGCTGTGTCTCCTCTGCTCGGTGGTCTCACACAGCACTGATGTGTCTCCTCTGCTCGGTGGTCCCACACAGCGCTACTGGGTCTCCTCTGCTCAGTGGTCTCACACAGCACTGATGTGTCTCCTGTGCTCGGTGGTCTCACACAGCCCTACTGTGTCTCCTCTGCTCGGTGGTCGCACACAGCGCTGCTGGGTATTCTCTGCTCGGTGGTCTCACACAGCGCTGCTGTGTCTCCCCATAAGAATAAGAATAGTCCGGATTATTAGTGATTATAGTAAAAAAATAGGATCAGGAATGTTTTAAGTCACTGTTGATGTGTCCAGGAATCTGATTCAGTGATCAGACAAAGCAACTTCCTAAATTATAGGAGTGTAAATGGTTAAAAAATCATCTCTGCAGATGTTTGTAAGGAAGTTAATAACATCTGTCTGACTATTTATATACCTATAAGAAGGGGTAGCTTGGTGGTTAAAGTGTTGGACCAATATCAGAAAGTCCAGGGTTTGATTCCGATATTGGT
>JAOTQW010058530.1:1222-17166 GCA_026260075.1 Sisor rabdophorus
GACCCTTGGGTTACTGAATTTTCTCTCTTGGTGCAGGGTTTTGTAAAATACCCTATTTATGATGGGGGGGGGTGTTTATTATGTAGTCTTACCTTTTCTTAGAATAGTCAAATTGAATTGAATTGAATTGACCATAAAAGTGACTCAGTATACATTACAAAAGATAGGTAAACAACTCAAAACAAAAACCATAGACACTAAAACACACACTTTACTGCATACCAAGGTCTTGCTAAGTAAACAGAAAAAATAACAGATGTGTTGACTCACATCAAAAAGAAACTCTGCAGAGAACACTGCATCAGATAAACTACAGCAAAATCGTTCATTTTTGATTTCTACAGCAAAGCATTCACAACCCAGACAAAGCGATGCTGTTCTTTCATACTGTTGTAGCTTAGTGGGTTTAGTGTTGGACTGCAGAAGACCTCGGATTCAAGTCTCAAACGTTTTCTGTTGGATTAAAAAGAACAAGATGACTGTAAGTCACTGGGGAATGGTATATGCCAAATCCCAGAAATTCACTTTTATTAGTAAAGCTTGACTACAATTACTTTCTGAGAAGAAATAGGAAAGGGAATCTGGAGTATTTAGATTTTATATTTTTTATTGGTAGAGAATATTTATATAGAAATGTTTATAGACACAAAGCCTGATATATAAAATAAACACATAGCCTGGCATAAGGGTATATGTTCTTTTTCCCCTGAATATATTTTTCTGGCAACACATACTTTTATTTATTCATAGAAAATATTTACACAGCAAGAAGGTGCTGGGTTCAATTCCTGGGCAAGGGGTCTTTCATCCCGTGCTTGTGAGAATTTTACACTGGGTACTCTGGTTTCCTCTCACAGTCAAACACATGTACATTAGGTTGATTGGTGACTCCAAAATGGCCATAGGAGTGAATGTTGAGTGCGTGCATATGTTCATCTATGTGTGGCCCTGCGATGGACTAGCAACCTGTCCAGGATGTTCATAGGCCTCTCGCTCTATCTGTGCTGGTATAGGTTCCACCAGCCCCTGTGAGCCCAAGTTAGGCAATAAGCGGGTATAGAAGATAAAAGGTGGAAGGTTTGGTTGATGAGAAGCAATCTCTTCAACTAATCTGGCCCTTCACTTAAGGGGAAAAAATTCACTGGGGTTAACAGTTTACATAACAGGATGGGAGAGGGGGGCATATGATGAACCAGATGAGCTGATGAATAATTTAAGTCAGAACTGATGGGATAAGCTGCAAAGAAAACAAAAGAAAAAGCAGAATTGGTAACCAACTATAGTAATTAGTTTGCAGTGTCATATTTTAGTTTCTTTGAGCTATTCACTAAAATGTTCAGGAGCTAACCGACTGTTCCTAAATGTACATTCGTTTATAAAATGTAAATTAAAGAAGAAACTATAAGATATGTTACCTTGAATATGTAGTCATTAACACCTGATTACAATATTTTGAAAAATGTTTATTAATCTTTAGTATTTTTTTTTTTCCTGAGGCAAAAATAAGTGAGGTAGAATTATGTCATTTTATAAACATTAGATTTAAGGCTAAACGCTTGTATGACCTTCACCAGACGTACCCCACAGTTCCTGTCCCAGGCATTATTAAACTCCAAGAAATTGCTAATGCCTCCAAATGCCTCCAAAAAATGTTGTTTTTTTTTGCAGAAAAACAATCGTGATACATGCAACTTTGATCGGGAATTCACGAAGATGCCAACGGAACTCACGCCGACTGACAAACTCGTCATTATGAATCTGGATCAAGACGAATTTCTCGGATTTTCGTACACGAATCCTGAATACGTTCCTCCGTCTCAGTCGTGAAAATTATCCTGGTAAAAAAAAAGGGTTCCATTGTTCTTCAGTGTTCAATAGTTAGTAATGTTGTATCTCAGAAGACTTTTAGATTTTGAAGCAATATACATCGTTCTCCATTTTTGTATCAGATCAACTCAGGTTACTGAGAGCTTGCTAATATTACAATATTACACTCTAAATTATATTAACTTTATAAGATTAATGAGGCGATTATTGGATTAGGCTATTGGATTTCTAACATAACCTTTGCTCGAAATATAATCAGCTTCTTCTCATCCTCACCCCAAACTACTAGCCGCACCTGCAAACTTCAGCCCTAGCCGTATCACCAATCTCATCAAACCATAAGTCCATAAGGACCCTTTAATAACCCCAGATTTTTTGATAGATAACACCCACATTTTTTGTTAACCTAACCATTACTCCAACAACAAGTTCACTACTCCAACCCAAATATGGTCAGCTGATGGACAGGTGGTGTTGGTGTAAACGATTAGAAAATTCTAAATCGCCATATTGAAGTTTCTTGACTAGATAGACTAGACTGTATTTATACAGGCAAGTCTGTATGAACTTGTGTTCCATTTCTTTTCTCGTATTTGAGCAAAAATGCAATAATAGTCTGAATACTTGTATACGTGACTGAGAGCCGTATTAGTAACCTAGTAACTAACAGTGACTAAAACAAGGCGAGCATACCAGACCAAAAACGGATGATTAGTTATATTATTAGTCACATGTTAATGCACATTAAAGCAGGGTGGTGGAAACAAAGCAAGTGTCACTCAAGGAACCCGACCCTGTCAGATCGACTGTGATATCCTATTGATTTATTTAGTTTTTAGCCAACCTTGTAATTAATCTATTAACTACAATTGACTAAAAAGAATAATTATGGTATTTGGATTGCCACGGTCTCTGATGTTTTACTGCAAGATCTTTAAACCAACTTTAAAGCACTGTTTGTCCCCATGCCCTACAATGTCCTAGCAACGTTAATCGAACAGGGAGTGCAGGAAATTAAAAAAACAAAGGTGGCCATTGCCAGACGGGTAATTTAAAAAACAAAAACACCACCCCACCCCCCTCAATTATTCATCTACGGCTCATTATTTTCTCCCTCCGCATTTTTCAGCCGTTTGATCGTGCCACATTGGGCTGATGTTTAATTCACCATCTCTGAACTCATTATGCACGAGAGATCATTATCTCCCACTGGAAATGATATTGCAGAGCTTTCTCCGGCCATCCGCTCAGTGGAAGCGTTAGGGACATTTCAATGATCAATATAGTCGATTGAGATGATATAGCCAATTGATTATAGGTGATGGAAAGTTGGAGGTTAAGAAAAAAGAAGGTGCAGGTACAAAGGGATCGAACTAGAGACAAGAAGTTTCCTGATTTCTTAAAAAAAAAAACATGTGCTTTCTGAATATTCAGTAGGATACATCTGGCATACTCGCAACACTAACTTGAAATGCATCATGGGATTTTACGAGTACACTGAATATTAAGCTTGTCCTTCACTGTGCTTACTGTATGATAAGAGTAACAAACGCGTTAAACGTACTGTAGTGCACTACATAGTGCACAGAAAGTGTGTTTGGAAATATATGAAAGGATTTTGAAGGATTGTTGCAGTATGTATCAAGGGGAATAAAATCTTTTGATTGTTTTTTTTTCCTGTTGCATGTCTTCTCTAGTTTTATCTGAGAGTTAAGTACACTGCCTGTGTTAAATATATCTACTTCATATATACACTGTAAGTAGAATTGTACCATTTTAGCTATCTTATAATTAGAATCGAAATAGATTGTGTTGATGCTGAAATTCACATCTTGTAGCAGTTAGTTTCTGAATATAATATCTGTTATTATTTCTGTTTTATTCCCTTTTCCAGTTTATTATACATCCAATAATGTACATTCATTTTGCATTCTTTGTGAAACATAGAGTGATCTGAAGATCATTTATGCACCAACATAACCAAATAGTTCCCATAAAGCAAACATAATCATTAATCATTAAATAAATGCAATGGATATATTGATTAAACAATGATACTACTGATGAAACCTTTATATTTCTTAATGTTTCATTTCTTTTTTTTTTTTCTTTCTTTATTTCTTTATTTTATTTGGTATTAGAGTAACTGAATGTGGAGTATGACTCATTTATATCCACATAAACTAGTGAACAAGAAAACATTTAATTTTGTCTTAGGTTTAATCTAAAAGGTTGTGGGTTGAAATCTCCAAGGTGCCTCCAAGGTGACTCTAAGGTGCCTCCAAGTCTCTACCATTAATCGCTCAGTTATATATGTATTCAAACTTGGACCACATTTTTTGGACCACCAAAACGTTAAAACTTCATAGAACCTCATAGTGACCTTAGGTACAAACCAAGACATTGAATAACAAATTAAATAGAAGGGGAAGGAGTGGCCTAGTGGTTGAGGTGTTAGACTGATACCAGAAAGTCCGGGGTTCGATTCCCAGCACCACCAAGCCACCACTGTGGGTTCCTGGGCAAGGCCCTTAACCCCCCAATTGCTCAGTTGTAAGTCGCTCTGGATATTGGCGTCTGCCAAATGCTGTAAATGTAAATAATACAGAGAACCTGTTCAGAGAATAAAAGTGACTGTTGTATTTAAATTGGATAGTTTTTCAGCTAAACAGCTGGATACATGTTACATAAAAGCTTGTTGTTGTTGTTGTTTTATCCTTTAGCAAATCCTGCTGTTCGAAATTTATTTGAAGCCATTTTAGAGCTTAGACAGCTGGTTAGCATCCACCCGGACGAGTTTTTAATTAGGAACAACATCCACAATCAAAAATCCTAAACAGTAAAGCGGTCAAAGGTCAAGCACTGATATATTTCAACGAAAACATGTCTGAAGTAAAATTGTAAAAACCAATTTCATTTTCTTTATATAGCACAATAAGAGACATTGTTTCAAAGCAGCTTCAAATAAAATGCATCAAAAGTAATCCAAATTGGAACGTTTGTCACTAATAAGAAATACAACTGAGGCAAGGATATAATCTTAAGAGGAACCAGACTTGAGGATGGAAACCCATCCTCATCTGGTTGACACCACATATTATTGGTAATTACAGCATATTGTAATAATCAATTGTATTGTAAACTGAACACTTGGTTAATTACAGTCGGGTGACTTCCTGTCCATCCTCGAGGCTCCTGGTATGTTTAATGTGTATGCCTTGCTAAAGAGATATGTCTTTAATCTCTGTTTAAACTGGTAGACTTGGACTGGTGTCCAAGACCCGAAACGAATCATGAAAAAATGAAGATATTTTTAAACTTATATTTTGAAATATATGAAAAAAACAGCCAATTAAAGGTATAAATGAACTTTTATACCCACTTATTTCCTAATTTGGGGTCACAGGGATCCGCTCAAACTTATCCCAGCTCTCTGAAGGGTCAAAAGGCAGAAGGGACACCCTGGACAGTCTATCATACACACACACACACACACCGATCAACCTAACGTACATGTTTTTGGACTGTTCCCTGCCCCGCAATTGAACCCGGTACCTTTTTTCTGCGAGGCAACAGTGCTAACCATCAAGCCACTGTGGTAACTAAAGTATTTAAAGTATTTACTAAAATATTTTTTTGCAATTTGCATAAATATACTATATTTTACATCGGACATTGTATATATTTTTTGTTTGAATAAGTATATAAGTATATAAGTATATAAATACATTACAGATCTAACATATATTTTGTCCAGTCAAAATATATGTTAAGCAAGTCAGTTCACACTACAGCCCAAGTTTACCAATGGGGTATCCTATATGAGCGCAGAATGAACAAGGCTGTCGCAACTGGTGGTAGGACCCTCAAAGAAAAGTCCCTTGAACTTAGGGCTACGAAACCATCTGGTTATTACCTGGTAAAGCATGTTGCCGTGCATAATAGTACAAAATCAGCAGAACATCATCAACCTTTAGTCAGAGGAAACTTCTGAAAAAAAATGGACTGTATCAAGCATAATGATCAAGATCACCTTGTGAAACATTTCCAACGTTGTAATTTTATAGTAATTGTATAGTTTAAACCAAAGATTATTCTCTGTGTGGGTTTGATGGTCAATTAAAGCAACTTATTTAAAAAAAGACAAAGAAATTATGCAACCAAAAATATCCAAGTAGGCTTTAGTTTGGCGCCTACTCACTTACGCAACAGGAAGGGTCAGGTGTGCTGTGTTAGTCATAGCATTTGCATAAAAAATTTACATCTATTCATTGATTACAAGAATCTTTTTAAAAGCAACCACCATTTTATTCCAGGCAGCTTTAAAACTATTTGTCTTTAAATTGACCAGATCTGGTGCTCCTGTTTCAGACACAGATTAATGGTCATTTTCTAGCAAGCCCAGGAACTGTCTCACCTCCTGATCTTCTTTTACAGCCCAAGTTCAAACACAAATACATTACCTCTTTCAGCAATTCAGCTTAAGCCTAACCCTAACCCACACATATTTACAGAATTTACATTTATTCTCGGGTGGCGCGGTGGCATAGTGGTTAGAACAGAGACTTTGAAACAAGAAGGTCCTGGGTTCGATTCCCTGCATGGGGTCTTTCTGTTCGGAGTCTGCATGTTCTTCCTGTGCTTGCATGGGTTAGTGTGCCTGATGGACTGTCCAGGGTGTACCCCTGCCTCTCACCCTACGTGCGCCAGGATAGGCTCCAGCAGACCTCTGTGAGCATGAGTTAGAAAATAAGCGGATATAGAAGATGAATGAATGAACATTTATTATATATTTATTAAACCATATCTGCAGAGAAATTCTCTGGCGATCACGGAGCCTTTTTAAAAGGAAAGTATCACCAAGGAAAAATGCTGGTATAAAACTATTTAACGGCTCCCGAGAGCTTCACTGTAATATCCCAAAGAGTTCTGTTGTTTATATTGTACATGGTGGGGGGGGACATAAAAGAGTGGAGAAGTGGAACGTTTCAGTTAAAATGTGATAGGACATGTGAACGTAAAAGTCAGCTGTGTCTTATTTAGGTGACACTTTTTTCTCTCTCTCTCTTTTCACACTTTCCTTGTTGGCTTTTATGAAAACCCTGTAAACACATAAAGACTCCAGACTTTCCGGCTGGTTAAATTGCTCACACAAGAAAAAATTGACTAAAAGGGTTTACTATAACAGTCTTAAAAGAATGAACAACCATACCATTTTCAACTCTGCAGCAGAGTTCCGAATTTTTAATTTTCCTTTTTAGAACATGATGTTGCCAGTTCTTTTCCAGTTCTTCTGTGGTCGATCATTAAGTATCACCAGGGTGGTTATTAACTCTGAAATGCTGGAACAGTTAATTACAGCTGCTGTGGGTGTGGGACACTGCAGAGCTCAACTCTTCTGTCAAGAAAAATAGAGGAAACCTGAAGTTTGAGCATGAGGCAGACACTTTTTTAGTGTTTTTGAGGGGAGGAAAAAAAGAAATCGGGGAGACGTGTGCGTCATTTTCAGCTTGGCTAAGTGATAAAGTGAGTTAATAACACAATTCCTTACACCTCAGGCTTATCCCAGACGAACATAAGGCATTTCCGCTCACATACTAATTCCACTTTGATGCTGAATATTATGGCCGATGGCCCTCTGAAATCAGATCATTTTGCACATTGTAATATCCCTTTATTAGTCTGTTAATTTCATCTGAATTTCTTTAGCGCCATCCTCCACATCCAATTGAGTTTTAACATAACACTCTGCTTTCATCTTTTTTGACCGGGTGTTAGTGATTAAGCTGCTGACAAAATATCTTATGGTATTATCAATTCTAGTAATAGTACCAATAACTAATAAAAAAAAACACAGAAAGGTTTTATTCCACCCCTTAAATCGAATAATCGAATTATCGAAGAATAAAGGAAATATCAAGCTAGGTCATAAAAGATCATCCATTCATTTATATAGCATTTCGTTTGTTATTTATTTTAGTTGACATTTTAGCTTATAAACTAATGGCTGAGCATTTGATGCATATGGCACACTGGTTGGCTGGAATCTACCGGATTCCTGTAAGATGTGTGTCGTTGCCCACTGGTTCTCCATCTCTTCATTTATTTATTGTCTATCGCTCTACGCTCATCTTTCTTGCTTCATTTTTTCACCTAGTCTTTCACTGGTTTGTTCATTTATCTCCTGCTTATTGCTCCAGTATGACTCAATCTGTCTGTCTTTTGTTTTCCCCAGGGGTTTTCTGTGTTTTTCAGAAAAAGGACCCTGTAGATCAGTTGTTCCCTAAACTGCTGTGCCCCCCCTTTTACAAAAAAATAATAAAAAAAATAACATTTTTAATGTGAACAAACATTCATAGAGCTACATGATAAGGGGAGCATCACACTGTGCAGTTATGACGAGTAATGGTTAGGGTTATTTAAGGTTGAGGTATAGATTTAAAGCTGAGGTGTAGATTTCAGGCTGAGGTATAGATTTAAGGCTGAGGTATAGATTAGAGGTTCCGGTATACATTTAAGGCTGAGGTATAGATTTGAGGGTGAGGTATAGAGTAGAGGTTGCGGTATAGATTGAAGTCTGAGGTATAGATTTGAGGTTGAAGTATAGATTTAAGGCTGAGGTATAGATTAGAGGTTGCGGTATAGATTTGAGGTTGAGGTATAGATTTGAGGTTGGGGTATAGATTAGAGGTTGAGGCATAGATTTACGGTTAAGGTGTAGATTTAAGGCTGTGGTATAGATTTGAGGTTGGGGTATAGATTAGAGGTTGAGGCATAGATTTACGGTTAAGGTGTAGATTTAAGGCTGTGGTATAGATTTGAGGTTGGGGTATAGATTAGAGGTTAAGGCATAGATTTAAGGTTGAAGTGTAGATTTAAGACTGTGGTATAGATTTGAGATTGGGGTATAGATTAGAGGTTAAGGCATAGATTTATGGCTGAGGTATTGATTTAAGGTTGAGGTATAGACTAGAGGTTGAGAGTGAAATATAGATTGAAAATATGGATTCAAAATCTGTACCTCAACCCCAAAACGCACAGCTGCCTCATTTTGCACCCTGAGTTAACTCTGCATCTGCCACTTTTTATGTGCCACATAATGTAAATGTATCTCAATTATTTTTGCTGCTTATAGCAATCTATCTATCCATTCATCTATTTCTCTTTCTACCTATATTTTTTTCCTCTCTGTCCATTATCTCCTGCACATGATGAAGTGTCCACCTTCCACTTCATCATTTTTTTACTCTTTTCACTGTCACTTTATCCCTGCCTTTCAATGCTCCATCCCTCTGTCTGTCTGTCTGTTTATTTGCCTGACCGTTCTCCACCTATCCTGTCTCTCTTGATTTCTCTTCTGTGTCAGTTGCAGTTATACCTTTTTGGTGTAGAAAGTCATTTCTATGCTAATAAGAATGTGGTAGAAGATAAGCCCATCAGAGCAATGTGCCACTCCTGTTCATGCATTTATTTATCTCATTACTTTTTTATTCCTTTGATTTCATTCATTCCTTCATCTTCTATACCTGCTTAATTCCGAACTCAGGGTCATGGGGGTCTGTAAAACCAGTAAGGTAAGACTGCAAAACATTTCAGCTCTCAGACAGAAGAGAGTGTAACCCTTATTTCTTTTCAATTGCACTAAAATGTAGCTAAAGGAAAGAATAATTAAATAATCTGAAGCATCCTTTCTTCCTGGAGACGTACATAAACACAATCTGTATCCAATGGGTAACGGTGACAGTGTTAACGTTAACAGGTTACGATGAAAACCTGGACTACAAAGGGTTTCCATTTCACAAATCCCTACATTCAAGTGTTTTTATTCAACAATATAACTTTTGATCGCTGCTCCTTGTACGCCTATATGGGCATTATTCAAATATTTAACAATGACAAATATATTATTGAGATATAGGATATACTGTAGAAACTCTGTAGTACAGTAAAAAAAAGCGTGATTATTATTCTTTTATTACTGCACATTACAGAACAGTGGAACACATTTCATTGCATATTCCAGCTTTGGAAGTTGGTGCCAAAGATACAGCACCCCTAAAGGGGAGTCAGTTCAGGGCCTTGCTTAAAGGCCCCACAGAGCCATTTGACCATGCTGAATTATGACCTTTTATTCAACAGCCTATAGTCACCACTGAGCTGCTTTGCCCATATCCAAATATATTAGGAAGCCACAGGCACCTTATGACTGAAGATACCCTTTTAATCAGCCTTTTTGCATTTAAACTTTAAGTCCCTTGATTGTGGGCCCAGAAGTGGCAGCTTGGGGTGGCTGATATCTAAACCTATGATCTTCCAAACAGCTACCTCCAACGCCTTAACCACTTTGAGCAAAGCCTTTAAACTCCGTCTTGCTTCAGGGGTGAAGGACTTTTCTGTCAAATATTATTACATGCTGTATACTTCTGTGGAACTAATTGGGAAGCTGGCAGTCTTTTGAATTTATTGTATTACACTTATTTGCTGTATCGATACATGTTGTCAAGCTAAAACCTTTATATAGTGCTTTTAATCCCAGTCCCTTATGCTTATTGACTCGTACATTTTCACAGAGTCTGCACTATTGCAACACTTTATGTTCCACCTTCCTTATTTGGTCTTGGTGTCCTGTTCCTGTTTGTACCTACCTTCTCTTACAAGCGGCACTGCCTTTTCTTTTAATTCTATTTTCCATATTTTGGCATAGCTTCGTGTACCTGTTATGAGTGAATCACATTTTCTGTCCTCTGGTGCTTATTTGACTGCATCATACTCCATCCGAATGATATGTAAAGTGGGAATTGAAAAATGCTGTGATTGTTTAGGGCATGTAAAATCTGTTAACTTTGTAAAAATGTAATCTCTCATACCACGTACAGCCCTAAATATAAGCATTAAATAAATTCGTGTTATTCTGATAACATGCTTAATAAGCAATCTAACCACTCGGTTTTGTTTTTGGTTTTGGACGGTGTGTTATTCGTGTGCAGCGGTTAATGTTAGGTGCAAATGACTTTAGCTGCTGTGACACATACATGACAGCCCTTCTTTTCAGCCCAGGGCTCTTTGTTCTGCTTCACTGCTCTACTTATTCTATTGCCAAGAAAGCCATTAATGCCTTTAAAACATCTAAGGCTTTTTCATAAGGCCGAAGCAAAAGAAGATTTAGACCCTTTTTTTTAAACTCTGTTTAGATGCATTTTTCTTGATTTTAGCAGCCTATACGTAGCAGCCTGTACGGGTGTGTCTATGAGTTTATATTTACATTTACAGCATTTGGCAGATGCTCTCGTCCAAAGCGACGGACAAAAGTGCTTTAGGTCACATCATTGAACAGCTCAATATTTGTTCACTCGATTGCAAAGCAAAGTGCAACAACCACAAAGAAAATGTTGAACAAGTAGTATGGAGACTTTCATTTTTAATAAATGATGTTTTTTATTTTTTCATTTGTCAAGTGCTAGGTGTTTAAGCAAGAGATGCGTTTATTATATGCCTTTTATATATCTTGACGACAGCCAGTGAGTCTGCTGATCTGACCATGATGGGAAGTTCATTCCACCATCCTGGTGCCAGGACAGGAAAAAGTCGTAAAGCAGACTGACCTTGAGCTCTAGAAGGAAGTGATGAGAGCTTGGACGTATAATGGTTCAACTCCCTTTTTGGCTTTGTAGACGAGCATCAGTGTTTTGAAACTGATGCATGCAGCTACTGGGAGATGGTGTGATGTGGTGTAGGTTGAAAACAAGACATGCTGCTGCATTCTGAATCATCTGCAGAAGACAAATTATACTCAGGGACTTACGATTTATTACCGGTATTTTCCAAAGCTAAATGGCCACCAGTGATAAAAAATTGTTATTGGTCAACCAGTTTTGGCTCCAGCAGACCCCCGTTTCCTGAGTTAGGAAATAAGTGGGTTAGACGATGAACGTATGAATGAATGCATCATAATGCTGATGAAAAAAAAAATTCAGTTTTTATTGTTTTGTTTTCTTAATTTTAATTTTCTCTAGAGCTCTGTTTCATTAGTACATTTCCCTCAGTACTTGAGTCTCTAGCTGTATTCGCTTATGGGACTGTGAATTATGCCTTATTATTTATAGTATAAAATCAGCCTGAGAACTCATTACTAGAGAATAATAGTATTACAGAATAAAAAGGATACAGCAACTTATATACCTCTAAGAAGCCTGATGTCATGTGACTGTGAAACAATGTCGTGATTAACAGATGAAGAAAAAGGAGACTGTAATTGTTCCAAAATGGCATTAAAGAATGAACGATCTGTTCTTAACGCAGTGCAGGCCTAAAAATCACTCAAAGGTGCGCCACATTTTTCATTCGCTCATTTATTTCCCTGCTCAGATAAACGTGTCAGAATTGCAAAGTGGTTCATCGTAGGTCATTCTTAATGAGGAGACGCATGTCGGACAAAAAAATCTCTTTCTTATGTCATATTTCAGTGTCATGTTCACAGCAAATCTAGGTAGTCATGCATACTGAGTTCAAAAGGTGCATGTGCTCACACCTATGCTAGCAAGTTAAAGAAAACAACAAAAGTTAGCTGCCTAAGAGAACACCACAATGCAAGAGATCATTTACAAACAGAAAAAAATTGTTTCTATTGGCGTCCCAAATGAGATTATCAGACTTGAGAATGTAAATCCCAATAAAAGAAAGAGAGAAATATTGCCACACTTACCATACACAGCTAAGCAAAGATGGTTTATAATTGAATCAACCTTTTAAAATACAAGGCAAGTGGAAAGTGGTAGCTCAGAGGTTAAGGTGTTGGAGTGATGATTGGATGATCTTAGGTTTAATTCCGCTGCCACTGCTGGGTCCCTGAGCAAAACTCTAAAAATAAAGTGCTCTATCCAGAGTTCCTCCAGCAGCCCAAAAATATGGTGTCCCATGTCTTGCTTACACATGAGGCAGACCAATCATGCTCCTTTGGCTGCCTTATGCTTCTCTAATGGAGACTGATAGTGTGTCCACCCCAACCAGGACGCTTTAGCTACATCACCAAAGTGACTCACCGTGGTTGCACAATTACCGGGTCTTTGATAGTGCCCGCTTTATCTGTTTCCTGGCCCCATGTGACATGTTTGGGATCAGCACCTTTAAGGGGAGGATCTGTCAGCACACACAGTAGGCTCCAGAAGATCTACATTTTTTTTTAGGTCTAGTAACTCCCATTCTCCCATTATTGGCTGCATACTTCATTTTTTTATTTCTTACACATTTTGCCCATGACTTATGGCATAGAGCTTTTTAAAACCATTTTCGGTCTGATAATATTCATGATAATACAGTTTTGTATACCACCAAACCTGTACAGGTTTCCTGTTTAAGTCTTATTTACAATTTGGAATTGTCTGGCTGCTCTTTAATAAAAATACATTACCTCATGTTTTAATATTCCCTACATTTACATTTATGGTATTTGTCAGAACGACATACATTTATCTCTCTTTTTTTGAATAAACAATTGAGCAGTTTAGGGTCTAGCTCATGGGCTCAGATAAGGTAGCTTGGTGGTGCTGTAAAATGATCTTCTCCTTAGCCGTTGAGATATCCCTCCCCCACCTTACTGTAGCAGTCTAGATCCCAGCCAGTGAAAAAGAAACTTATAGATTTATTTTTTGAACATAGGAAATCTTTTCCAGAATCTAGAACCGCTCTCCAAAGTAAAAGTAAATGCATTGGATTGAATATAGATGGGGTGGCGTGGTGGTGTAGTGGTTCGCCTCACAGCAAGAAGGTTGTGTGTTTCATTCCTATAGAAGATGAATGAATAAATGAATAAATATAGATTACCTATAGATTAGCTATACATTAATATTATATGCCTGAATTTCTACTAAATGCTCTCATACAAAATGTAAAATGTATATAATTTAGTGAATTTCATCCAAATGCATTTCAGATATAGACTGAATTGCATAAAATATTTCATTAGATATTGGGCGGCACGGTGGTGTAGTGGTTAGCACTGTTGCCTCACAGCAAGAAAGCACCAGGTTCAATTCCCAGGCAAGGGTTCTTCCTGTGCGGAGTATGCATCTTCTCCCTGCGCTTGCGTAGGTTTCTCCAGTTTCATTCCACAGTGCAAAAGCATGTACATTAGGTAGACTTCGAAATGCCTATAAGAGTGGGTGAGAGTGTGTGGCCCTGTAATGGACTGGCAACCTGTCTAGGGTGTACCCTTTCTGCCTTTTGCCCTTAGAGAACTGGCAAAGGCTTCAGCAGACCCCAAATTAGGGAATAAGCTGGATAGAAGATGAATGAACCCATTAGATATGATATTATAGATATATATAATATTTACAATATCTATCATTATGTAGGGTTTTTGTCACAGATTCTTTTTTTTATTTTTTGTTCAGCTACGTTTTTGGCCACATATAATGCTGTGGTTTGTCTTTGCGGTTGAGGGTTTCAAGGTAAGCAGCAAATGGGGTCAAATTTGGGTTTGATTAAAGTTTAATTGCAGCTACAAGGCATAAACGCCAACGCCGAACTTCTCTCTCTCTCTCCCTCTTTCTCTCTCTCTCTCTCTTTTTTTTTCTCAGCCTGTGCAAATTGTTTTGTTGCTTAACATTTGTATCTTCTTAACTGCAGTATATCTTTTATAACTGTTTGTCATTTTATTAATATGGAAATCAACAAATGTCTTCAAACAGACAGGAGTAAAACGCCCACTGGCTTAATAACAGAACTATCCAATCAAAATCATTTAAACATCAGAACAACATCAAAGGGCGGCGCGGTGGCGAAGTGGTTAACACAGTCGCCTCACAACAAGAAGGTCCTGGGTTCGAATTCCGGGCACTGGGTCTTTCTGTGTTGAGTTTTCATGCTCTCCCTGCGCTTGTGTGGGTTTCCTCCGATAATCCGGTTTCCTAATAATACATCAATTATAATAAGGATTGGGCAGTGTGGTGGTGAAGTGGTTAGCTTGGTCGTCTCACAGCAAGAAGGTTCCAAGTTTGATTTCTGGGCAAGGGATCTTTCTGTGTGTTTGTATGTTCTCCCTGATCCTGTGTGAGTTTACTCGGGGTTTTCCAGTTTCCTCCCTCATGCTTTAAATGTACTTAAACTTTTACTTTTTACTAAAACTTTATTAAAAACTTCTCCTTACGGCTGCTTCCATTTAGGGGTCGCCACAGCGAATCACCTGTATCCACCTAGTCCTATTCTTTATATCCTTCTTACTCACACCCACTAACTTCATGTCTTCATTTATTGCATCTATATACCTCTTCTTTGGTCTTCCCCTCTGCCTTTAGAAATGTTCAACCTGAAATAAAAAAACAAACAGCAGAACATAATTCACTATTAAAAAGTCATCTTAGAACAAATTTTGTCTGTTTTTAAAAACAGACAATATTCAACTCCATAAGGATGACCGGTCTCGAATGTTTAAAACCGAGCAGTTCATTTACATCAAGCGGAGTGTGTGAGTCCTTAATGTGAGGCTAATCAGTGGATCAGAGAGAACAGCTGTTTAACTCACCATGTGTCACTATGTATTGATGTGCTGGATGCTGACATGCTTAGTTGTCATCCTTCAGGAATTTGTAAGAACTGGCAAAATGTTCTGATGGGGCTGATTTGACTCAGCTGCAGGAGAAATTAGCATTGGCTTTACTTACCTTATCATTATTATATAACTACATGCCACTAACTTTCCAGATGTTCATTTAATGGCGTCTATGGACTGAGATGTTTTTTGTGTGAATAAGTTATGAGATTGCTGCATTGATCACCAGCAGCTTCAGAATCAGAACATCATAGGTGATCATTCGAAACTGTATGAGGTTAATGAAAATCGTAGCAATTTAAACGCTCTGTATGAACACTTGCTTTTTCGAATGCTTATCTAAACCGAAGTAAACATCGCAGGTTATGTTACATACATAAGCTAACATTGTGTTAAGGCCGTGGGCGGCACGGTGGCACAAAGGCTGTGGATTCGATTCTTTCGGTGCAGAGTTTTCATGTTCCTCCAAGGGTTGAGTGTGTTTCCTCCAGGTACTTAAGATTCCTCCCACAGTCCAAAAACATGTGCATTAGGTAAATTGAAGATAAATGAATGAATGAATGAATGAATG
>JAOTQW010058558.1:0-17157 GCA_026260075.1 Sisor rabdophorus
CCCCCCACACACACACACTATAACATGCATTCAGATTTACTCCCATGGCCATAATAGAATAACCAATCAACCTAATATACATGTTTTGAACTGTGGGACCACAGTTATTTTACTTAGAATACACTTAATCTTTTTAAGTAATATATGAAGAGTTATGAAATAAGTATTCCACAAGAAGGAAAGACAAATAGTGAGGTGAGACATTGAAAGTAGAAAGTTAGAGTATGACAGTATATTCATACTAGTACATTTTAGATTCATTTATACAAAACTGTTAATGCTAGAAACAGTACTGTATAGTGAAGCTAATCCATATACAGCTGGCCTGTTTTGCTGGGTTAAAGCGTACCTGCTGATCGAGGTATTCCAAGTTCCTTTGAAGCTGCATGTCTAAAATGTCATCCTGATGTTAGATAGTCACAGCAGCAGCAGCAGCAGCAGGTCAGTCACAAATAGATGACGCAAACAACATGGATAAAGCAGAAAAGCCCCATACATACACACACATATACAAAAAGACAAAGGACGTCAAAGACAGAAAACCAAGACACAGAGTAAGATATACAGTGAAACAGGGACATATGAGTTGAGAAGGGAGGTAAAGGAAGTAGCGTAAATTGGAGAGAGATAATTGAGTGAGAAGACAGACAGAAAAAAAAACAAGTATCATATCAGTATCACAAACACACACTCACAGACACACACCTTAACATGACACTTGTCACTCACTTGCACAACCAAACAGAACTGTGTGGTATATAACACAGAAGGCTATAACTAGCAAACTGAATTAATGAAACCTACCATTTTGCTATGAACTGCAGGAGAGGCTGGGTAATTGTAAGGGTAAACATTTTGGGTGAGGGACCGTCGATCCCCAGTAAAATCATACTAAAAAAAAGAAAAGAGAAGGCCTTGCAGTTGACTGATATCTAAAATGTATCAACACATCATGCCAAGTTAACTTTTTAGAGAAATTGGAATATACTGAAAATTCAGTTTTATAGTTCATTCATTCATCTTCTATACCCGCTAAGGGTCACAGGAGGTCTGCTGAAGCCTATCCCAGCACACATAGGACAAGAGGCAGGGGTACACCTTGGACAGGTTGCCAGTCTATCACAGGGCCACACATAGACAAAGAACCACACACAATCTAATTAGAGTACCCAGAGTAAACCCAAGCAAGCATGGAGGGAACATGCAAACTTAGCACAGGAGGACCCCTTGCCTGGGAATCAAACTCGAGACCTTATTGCTGTGAGGCAAACTGCTAACCACTATGCCACAGCGTCAACCCATAATGTAAATTTAATAGCTTTATTTGGAAAGACTTAATTATTTTGAAAGGATTGTAGTGATTTTGTAAGGAAGTGCATCTGCTTTAAAAACTAAATAATACATAAATTATAAGCATAGATAAATACTATATAACAAAGATGCAAACTAATTAGTGTTTTATGTTTTTCTAAAGATTCACATGCAAAAATTAATTTATTCCAATTACAGCAATTAACCTAATGCACATGTTTTTGGACTGTAGTAGGAAACCAGATTAGCCGAAGGAAATCCACACAAGAGCGGGGAGAACATGCAAACTCCATACTGAAAGAACTCACAACCTTCTTGCTGTGAGGCAAACATGCTAAACCACTACACCGCAGTGCTGCCTGATACAGAAATTAAGTAATCAAATATAAAATCACATTGTAAAGTCTTCATTGTATAAATTAAGTATAATGAAACTAAAAAGTAAATGTTTCATGCTTTTGAATGCTTTAAACTTTAAAATGTTTACATTTTAACATCCACCATAAAAGTTTACATCCACCATAAAAGTTTACATCCACCATAAAATATGTGCAAATGATAAACTTTTACTCTAATATTCATTTATTCATTCATTCATTCATCGTCTATATCTGTTTACTCGGTGTCACGGAGGTCTGCTAGAGCCCATCCCCCACATTTGGCAAAAGGCAGGGGTACACCCTGGACAGGTCACTAGTCCATCACAGAGCAAACAACCACACACACTCTGACTTAATCCTATGGCCAATTTAGAATCACCAATCAACCTAATGTACCTGTTTTTGGACATGTGTACCCAAAGTAAACCCACACAAATGCGGGGGAGAACATGCAAACTCCGCATAAAAAGACACTTGCCTGGAAATCGAACCCAGGGCCTTCTTTCTGTGTGGCGACTGTGCTAACTGCTATGTCACCATGCTGCCCCACTCTATTTGACTATTGCAGATGCCCACATTGCCATGTCAATGCTAAAACCATATATTATGCAGCAATGCACAGTCAACATGACCAAGTTTCATGAAACCGTCATAGCTCCTTTAGATTTTTACAAACTGACAACCCCAACCTAACATATATATATGTATCAGTTTTACCTTCGGCGAACTAAGAGACCGTCGCATATTATAGACTGACGTATCAGCGTAGAGACCATCATTTTGGAGACGTCCGGGCATTCTGTCAAACCGGACACTAGGTGAGCGTGCTGGTGAGATGAAGGTTGGAGGCCCGGGTGAATATGCACCTCCTGAAGATGAAGAGGGTGAGCGTGGGACTGAGCGTGAGCGTGGCTGCATTGACAGACGCCTCATGGTCCCCTGGGTTGACTCGAGTTGGGTGTAATAAGCAGGATGTGGTCCAGAACCCCCCATCATCAACTGGTGTTCACGTGAAGGCCCATACAGAGTGTCCCTAAGCGAGCGCCGCTTTTCCTCGGCTGTCCAACGGGGTGCTATCCTGTCGTATGCAGCTGACATGGAACAGATGCTTTCAGGCCGAATTCCGGGAGGGTACAGTTTGTATTCTTCAGGGTATTGGGGAGGACCATACATGCCATAGTAGTCTCCTGAAATTCCACGATTCATGGTGTAATAACGTGCTGGACTGTATGGATAGATGGAAGAGCAAAACAGTGGTCCACCCTATTAATTAGATTTGACTGAACAACATGTTATTGATATTGATAAGAAAGCTGTTTATGGACACTTGGGATAGAAGCAGACCAATTAAATAACAGCTAAATAAAATGGCAATTTCTACTTGCCAGCCAGCTCTACCTCAGTAATATAACCAGGAAACAATTTACCAGCCACAAGTATTTTTTAATTGCAAATATTACAAAAATTGTGCTTTCATACCTCCGAAGGTCCTCCTGAGGTGTCATGCCACGCCGCTGGTTTACCCACTGCTGTAGCTGAGTCATTGAACTTTTCCTCTGTGCCGTCCTCTCAGGCCCTGTCCTGGGAACAAAGCCCCTGCGTAGCACTGTGTTTTCTTGTACCTCAGGCTGCACCTCGTGCTGCTCTCTTATGTTCTCCTGGGAATTGAAGGCTGAACTGTAGTTGCTCCATCCATTAGGATGATGGGGAGGTGGGCATCCTCTTTCCTCAAGCCGGTTGCCCATCTCTGTTGATACTGTTGTAGTGGAAGCTGGTATTGTTCTTCTTTCCACCCCATTTACTCTGTGTTTTCCAGGCTCCTGTTGCTCTGTTTTTAAGTCCTCTTCCTCTGGACATAAACTGGAGTCCAGTGCTAGTGTTTCAGGCATGTGGTTTTCCTCCTCTGTGATAGAATCTGAGGATTTTCTAAAGAGAAAATAAGGGAAATAAAAGCGTCACACCGATCACAGTTTAAGGTTAACCGATTTATTAGTTTTTCTAATTAATTTGCACTGATAGGTGCTTCCCCGAAATATTGGTAATCAGCAACCATTCTTCTTTTGCTGGAGAAGCTGGGAGGGGTCCGTTTTTATTATACCGTGACAAAACCAACATATCTATTGTGAGGATTGCCTCTAGAGGCAAGAAAACGCTGAAAGTTTGTGCATGGTGCTATATTCAATACACTGCAATTTTTTTACTGTTTGCTGCATTAGTGGAGAAATAACAGCAATATTTTTGACGACAAGGTTAATAGGACGCAAATATTGGCAGTACCTCAAGCAGGTAAAATGAACATGACAAAATATACATGCAAGCCTGAACCAAATGGTCATAAATGATAGTTAACATTACTTTGCATTGATTCATATACAGCTGATCATATTTGTAAGCCACCAAAGATGTTTCTTTAAAGCGAACTGCATTTTTTTTAAATCATCAGTTTGGTTCCTTTTTATTGTCACACATATTGTGCTATTTTAATTAATTAATAATTAAGTGTACTAATACATAAAATAAAGCACCTTGGTTTCTGCAATATGTCTCATGTCAATAAAGACTCAATTTAATAATATTAATTAAAGACAATAGTTGCTCTTAAAGTTTTATTTATTGTTGTTTAATTTAAACATATAATTTTTTTTCCTTTTTTGTGTAACAAAAGTACTGTTTTACATGAAGAACCATTGATGTTTTAAATCCAGTATCTATTTCCAAAACCTTCAGTTCATTAATTAGTTAATCCAAACTATCCTTTACAGGATACCTGTAAATCCAATTAGTTGATCTCTATTGATAATACCCAAAACTTCATTTAGTCATAAAAGGACTAATTATACAGTATTAAAGAGAAATCATGACACACAAACATAAAGGTGCATGTATGCATCCTTGCATATACAGCACTAGTGTGTTTGTGGGGTTGTTTCTACTTATGTGTTTGTGTGTTTGTGTGTGTGTGTTTGTATATGCATGTACCTGATGGTGGGTAAAATATGGACCCTGGCTGCCTCACTCATGGCTTGGATCCAAGCTTCACTATCCTCTAAGCTGTCAGTGCTGAAATAGTATGTGCGGGTCCCAGCGTGTTCTGCCTGCAAACAGAATGCAATTTTTCCTTTAGCATCTTGCCTTTTCTCCATTTCCCTCTCCAAGTCTTCATCCTCCTCCTCAAACCACACCTGCAAGATAGAGAAAAACGCAAAAACGAATTAAGACCATATCTTAATATTAGATTTATGTTATGCACAAACAAAATTATGTGACTTGGTAAAATCCATGCAAGTTATATAAATAGCTGTAATATTTTGGCTTAATTGTTATTCTCTTAATTTAAAATACACACATTATATTTAACACAATATACTTATTATTAACAAATGTTTATACAATTTAACTTTCATTATCAGCTAAATCATCAAAACATCATGCAGTGCATTCACAAAAGTTTCTGTCCAGAATGCAAATTTCTAGATGTGGTTTTAGCATGCACATGGTCATGGAGGTAGGGGAAAAAGGTGTACACACACACACACATACCTACTAGAGAGCTCATCTCTAAACAGGCACAGCAAAGACCAGTTCATTCAGGACTCCCCAGAGGTGTGGTTGGAGGGAAAAGGAGGTAAGAGACTAGGTGAGGACAACAGGGTCAGACATGAAGGTTTAATAATGTTAAAAGGTTTTGAATGTTGCCCTAAAATATTATGTTAAGATGTACGAACAAAAGCAGGTTAATATCCTGAAAAAGAGATAATTAGCAGTAAGATTAGGCAATATGACTAGGATAACTTTTTAAGTTCCAGTAATATTTTTGAAAAAAAAGTAAAATAAAAATATTTGTTTTCTTTCCTTTCTACCTACTTTCCTAACTACCTATCTTCCCACCTTCCTTTCTCACTACTATTCTACCTAACTACATATATCATGTTTTCTATCATATGTATTTGATATTCCTTTCATATTTCCCACACAAATAACTGATCTGTATAGTAGAACTGTAATGTCATTGTTTAGCAGAAAAAAATCTCTAGTTTAAAATAAGAAGCTTACATGAAGCTTAGGTTGAAACTGTACACATTGCAGTTAACAGAGTTCAGCACATGGGGGCAACAGAGATGCTTTAACCAAATGTTAAAGAGAAAACACTAATTTCCTACAAACAAAATTCATTCACAAAGACTATCTCATCATCTAAATTCTGTCTGCAGTATTTCATTAAAAAGAGCAGCACATGGGCCCAGCATAAGAGGACATCTTAGTATTTTGTAAGCAAAAATAAACCCAGCTCATTGCTCTTACTCTGTGTTGGTATGTCAGTGATAATAATACCGTGGCTTGATTGCACAGTATTTATTTAATCGGGAAATGTAAGACAAAATGAAAGCCCTGATTTGACTTTATTATAGCTCTTGTTGACACCCGGCTAATTAAACTCAATTAAAACCACCATAAAAAACTAGTGGTTAGTCAAAATGAAGGTGTGTTGCACGTATAAACATTGATTTATTGATTTATTCTTTCATTCATTCATCTTCTATACCCGCTTATTGCCTAATTTGGGGTCATGGGCGTCTTTCAGGGCCTATCCCAGCTTTCTGTAGAATGAGGGCAAAAAATGAGGGCAATTTAGAATCACATGTAGAACCATAAACACATGTTTTGTGGACTGTTAAAGGAAACCAGAGTGCCCAGAGTAAACCCACACAACCGTGGAAAGAATATGCAAACTCTACGCATTGAACATAGGCCTTCTTGCTGTAAGGGAACAGTGCTAACCACTAAACTACCGTGCTGACCAAATATAAACAATAAATCACAAATTGCTATAATTACACTGCTAATAATGTATATGGCATATACCCTAGTAATTAACATAAAGACATATGCCAGACAGAAATAAGAAGCACTCCAAAAATCTTACTGCAGCATAATAAATGCAGTTCACTGGGAGCTTTTATACTTACAACAAAGGGCAACTCAAGCATTAGTATTTAACCAATTACTCAACTTCTAATAATATTTGTTAACTTCAACATTTCCTGCATGATAAGGTTTACAGCAGAATCATTATTAGTTTATGGCTACAGCTAAGAGATCAATTCACTATGGCTGTGCACTTCATACATCTTTTTTTTTTACACATATGCCTTATTACTCTGGAACAGTAAATCTGGACTCATCAGACCACATAATCCTTCTTGCATTGCTTAAGAGTCCATTCTTTATGCTTTCTAGCAAATTGTATCCTTATATTTTAATTAGAATCACAGAAAAATCGCTTTCCTAAGGCTACATAGCTGTTTAGTCCTGAACCCTTGAGTTCCCTTTACATCATTCATGTGGAATTACTATTAAACATATCTGTGAGGTCTATTGTTGTTTTGATTTCACACAAACTCTAAGTAATTACTAATCTAAGTTTATGTTTCCCAAATATCCTGCCAGTTAATCTAATTTTACCTATGTCCTTAGATTATTTGGTTAAACCTAAATTACTTGAAAACAGCTGAAACATAATACTATATGGAGTACTGGTGGCTCAATCGGTCAAGTTGATGAGTAGTTAATCGGAAGACCAGGAAGACCTGAGTTCAAGTCCCACTACCAGCAAGAAAGAACCAGGAAGACCTGGACTTAAGCTTTGCCACCCCTTAACCTGCCTTGCTGCAGGGGCGCAATACAAAAAACCCACAGAAACTGCGTTGCTATTTGTTTAATAATGCTATGTTGGAAAAACAAGTGATGCAATCCAACGGTTTTGCCCTAAAGTCCTGTCCTGTAAACTCCTGATGATGGCAACAGTGCATGAGAACAAAAATATGTGTGAGGTATAGCATAAGCCCTGTCACCTGTTTATTACAGAACAAGCCAATCGGGGCTATGAGCTTGAGAGAATTCAGGCAACATTTTTAAGTGGCTTTTATATCAGCATAAACAGAGGCTTCAAATTTACTCTCTACTCTACCACTTTGGCAGAAGTTTAACCTGTTAAACTGGTCGGTGGTAAAAAACAAACCTACTCTAAAACCTGAATATGTTGACTGGAGTTACACACTATAATGCTGTTACAGTAAACTTGAGCAAAACATTTTTGGGACAGCATTGGCTCAAACGCACTCAGCTATTATAAGACCAGAAAATCTGGGTTTAACCCAATGCTGCCAGTGAGTCACTGTTGGGTGCATGAAACACTCTGAAAACCATTCCTGCTCCAGGGATGCTTAATGATCCCACCCCAGATGGGATGTGGTTGAAGATGGGGTGAAGAAATAAATTTTACTGTGCTGGAAAGTATATGTGACAAATAAAGACAATTACAACAGCATTAACTCTGAAAATGGGAACAAATGATAATTCTCTCAAAAGCTTCTTGGAATTATATGGGGAAAAACCTTCTTTTCAAATCTGATTTATTATATAGTGCCTTTTTTATTACACACGTTTGGAAATAAACTAAAAACAAACACATTGGAAAAACGAACTGCTTTTGGAATTAATTAATAAAATCTGACATTTTGAGCTTCTGGTTACGAATCCATGGCTTTAAGTTTTAAAAGAGACACTTTTCTCTTATGTATGCTGGCATGTCTCACACACATTACTGACTTTGCATAATAGATTTTTCATGCATGCTTTATTCCTAATGATAATATAGCAGACGGATTTACATCTGTGGGGATACATGACAGTTAGTGTGTTGCTGACTGTGTTAATGCAGTGAAGTCAGGTGTGTGCTGTGCTGCATGAAGGAATGCCTGGACATTTCATTTATCAGGATTACATTTTTGTTTACATTTTTAACTGTCTTCAAGATAAAAAATTAACAGCTTGCTGTCCTTCCATCTATTGCCGTCCTAAATATAGACCTCAGATCTTAATTATAATCAAAATGAAGACTGCAGTCATCACCAGGCTGTGAAGAGAAATGGCTGACATTATCATTTGTGTGTGGGGGAGGAGAGGTTTCTCGGGAGTATGTGTCTTCGACTAGAGAATCATACAGAAACTAAGAGGGATCACAAGCTCAAATCCCACCAAGATGTGAAAGAAGCAAAACACCTTAACGGTTGAGTAAAGGAATAAAGAATCAAGTCAAGATTTGTTACACAACTGCAGCTTTCCCGCAAGGTACACAGTCAATATTATATTGACTTGTTTTAATCGTGTGGCTTCAAGCTGACACTAAAAGCAAAGTTGAAAGGGAGAGGAAATTATGGGATGTGGCCTGGCTGGTTCTAATAGGGGTCTTGCTCAAGGACCTAACATTTACATTTACAGCATTTGGCAGACGCTCTTATCCAGAGATACTTACAACTGAGCAATTGGGGGTTAAGGGCCTTGCTAAGGAACCACAGTGGTGGCTTGGTGGTGCTGGGCATTGAACCCCGGTCTTTCTGGTATTTGTCCAACACCTTAACCACTAGGCCACCCCTTCCCTAACGATGGGTCGCTGGTGGTTGTGTGGCTTAAACACAGGTCTTCCAATCAACAACTCTCCACCTTAACCATATGAGATAGCACTTTTCATATAAAGACTGTGTGACTGACTAAATAAAATGAAGCACAACTAGCAAGGCTTTAGTCACTGGCTACTTAAATAAAAATATATTGTGAGGCAATAAAGTCTAATAAAGACAAGTAAAAAATTACTAGTCTGATAATAAGTTAGCCAAAAATGTCCAGATCTTTAAGGTGACCTACGTATTTATTAAACTCTCAGCATGTCTGTCCCTTTCCCCACTCAGGTATTCTTCTTTAGTCATGCATGGTTAATGCAGCAAAAGTACAACAGATAGAGTCTATGTGGATAAATAAAATCCAAGTGGGGTAACGCCACTTGACGCTTGCTTCTGCCATTCCCAAATGTTTACTCACTAGCAGTGCATACTGCTTCACTAAAACAACGATTAGCATTCAGACCTCTGGTGAATTACAACTGTAAGCTAAGGGTGTTGCTAGCCACAGGCTGCTCCATGTGCTAATGTGTTGACAAAGTTGTCCGCATAAGCGCAAACAAAAATACGGAGGCAAGAGTAACTGCTCATTACTTAGACCAATAATGACTAGGCAACAAGAAGGTAATGATTGCATGGGAGTGTTCAGTATTTACTCAGTCTGCCTCATGTACACACACACACCTCCTTCCTGTGTCGGACCACTTCCTGAGTGCTGATTCATTCTGGGTAAATAGTTAGTGGCTTTATGAATGATAAGAGAGATGCATTACTCTGACTGACAGCTCTGGGTCATCAGCCTCATGTGTTTCAAGAACAGTACATTTAGTTCAGTCCATCACGACCCAACCCACTTGCAAACATCCTGATTGTAGTAGTGCCCTCGATTTAGTAGGAAAAACCATTTGCTAATTATCAACTAACTTCAAATATCCATCAAGGTACAAGGTACATGGTGTATTGCCAGCAACCTGTGTTTTATAACTATTAATAACTCCACTGGGACCAAATCCTACATTACCACCTGGTGTTACATCCACAAGGGTTCTATATGAACAGTGGTCCTTACCCCAGCAGCATTCAGACAATGTTGGCAGCGTTGGAAATTTGTTGGTGACTTGGTGAGCCCTTTATTGCTAATTGGAAGCAGTAAAGAGACATCTGTCTTAAGAGGTTTTATGTGGAAGTTTGCCAAGTTTTCTACTTGGTGTAGCTTTAACATTTAGCAGCAATTTAAGTCACTAATTTGCTTATTAAGAACTAAAGACTTTTATCTAATCTGCAGCTAAATTTGTTAATGTCTCTGATCTATTTTAATAATGTTGTAACATCATCCACCAACATTTAAAACAGAAACCACCCAGTTTGTGTGCATTGAATGCGGATTTGGGCATGGGTTTATTAACTTGTCTTGAAAGGTAGGGGTAGGGGTGTTTGTCCAAAATAGTTTGAGAACCACTGATTTAAAGCTTCATATAATCATCTTTGTATATTATCTGAACAAATGTACTATAAAACAAGAGATTCTTGTAAATGTACAAATTAAAGATAAGGAAAAAAGGAGTAAAGGAGTGAGCGAGACACACACACACAAACAATAGTTGCCATGTTTGTGTTGTCAAAAATAGCAGAGCAGACTTGCAGTGTAATTTGAGCACAAAAGAACAAAATCGGTTTTCTTTTCCAGTTTAGTTAATCAACAATGACTTAAAATTACACAAAAAACAATATAATTTTTGGATAAATTAATATTTAAACATAAAGTTAAGTGGAAAAGGAAACAAATTATAAAAAAACAATTAGACAAATGAAACAAAGTCCACTACCCCTGTTTAATGGGATATTTTCTTTTTTACTTTTAGCTGGCTAAAAATAAATTACACCAACCTGCATGTTTTGAAGCACTCGTGAACACTTTTAAAGCAGTGGTGCAAAGGAAGACATTGAACAAACTGTTATCTATCATGGATAACCCTGACCACCCTCTCCTCCCTGTACTGGACAGACAATAGAGCACCTTTTCCAAAAGGATAAAACGACTTTGTTGTCATACAAACTGTTACAGAAAATCTTTCCTGCCCCAAGCAATAGGACTGTTTAATGACTTATCTCTGTGCTACAGATAACACAGTCTGATTGGTACTTCAATGCATTTGCACTACTTTTATAGATATTTTTTTATTTACTGTAAATTAATGTCTACAGTTTTTAAAAATTTGTATTTATATTTCTACCTTTGAGTGTCTGTAAATTGCTGCTAAAGACAGGGTCATCACAGGAACATTTTTTTGTGTGACAAGCTGTTTCGCCAATAACCCAGGATGTTACACAGAGGTCGCATAGTGTAATTTTTATGAATATTACAGATAAGCGAGATCTTTATAGTTCTGTGATGTGGATCAAACCAACTGTTCTTACAAAAAAATCCATCAGTGCCTCAATAATAAGATGATTTGATTAAACACACATATTAATCTTTTTCCTGTTTTGTAATGCCTGCAGAGAAAGGCATGGAGAGGGCACAACCTCTTAGCGGATATGCAACCTCTCTTTATCAATATTCTAACAGTGCTATTCTGGGGTGGAGGATGACTGTGTGTGTTTGCATGTGTATTTTTATGTCTAAGTGACTTAAAATTAACTTATTAAGAAAAAACAGAGATAATGATAGGAAGAATGGCAGCGTGTGTGTAAAGGGGGGCATTGAGGTATTGTAACATATAAAGTTTTTAGCTCAGAAACAAAACCTAAAAACAGAATACTGTATATATCTGTGACAAAGTCAACATGACACCTTATGATCTACATGACACTGAGATATCAGTGCCAGAAACAATATCTCCCACCTATTCAAACAACAGACAAGAAAGTAAAACCTCACCGCCCAGAGGACCATCCTTAGGTCTATTCAGACTTACACTACATTTTTAAAATACGACTAACCCGAGTAAGGTGCATAAAATACTGCTTGTGTTACTGTTACGGCAATCAAACAAAAGGAAGTGAAGGAATTTAAAGCATCTTCGTTTCACCCTGCTTGAATTCACCTCTGGCTTGCTGTAAATGGTTTTAAACCCACATTTGGCCAGCACACAGTGTCTCGCTAATGCATTGTTGAATATTAACCTAGTTTGTAGACTGAAAATGCTGGCAGGGACTGTGTTGTGTGTGGGTGTGATGGCGTTGTTTCTGGCCTGGTCACAGTTCCTTGCAGTATAGAAATGCTTTTGCAGGGATAAAAAATGTATCGACAGTCAGTTCCTATTTTTATTTCAGGCAACTGTTTTTTAGATAAACAAATATCTTTATGCCTTCTGCAATTTTAGATGCCATAAATCTGATTTATGGCTTCTTTTATTAAGACAGTAAATCTGTTGGAATGTTTTTTTTGGACCTAAGCTAAACATGTCTTTACCCCACAGTTTCTTTAACAGCCCATGTCTAAGTTCAGTTCCTGCCTGTAGATTCCTGACCTTCTCATGTGCAAAGGGGTCAACTAAACAGAGCAACCTCGTAAAAAAGGAAACGGTTCTAGCAAAAGTCAGTGGGAATCTGCAAAGACCCGTTATGAGAAATCTCCACCCTGTGCCTGAGGAGATCTACTCAGCTGGAGGGTAAAACCGAAAACAGAATCAAGTGTGTAAAGAAAAAAAGCATTCTTCACACGCCAAGGCTCAATATCCATAGATGCACCACAACTGCTTAGCAGTCGGTTTTAAGCTAGTCATTAAATGACACTGCAACACAGCATCAATACAGAAAACTTTTTTCCTGTTCTGATCCAGTCGATTAGAACTCAGTGTTTTCCCTCCAAACCCAACCCAGTCAGCAAACCCTGTATTGGTTTTAAAGAGTGCAGAGTGAAACATAATGAGGGGTTACTCCGGATCTGGGCTAGGAAATATTCATTTAGTACATGCAGCAGCATGACAGCTCACTCGCCACTGTACACCTGCAAAACCTGTTCTGCTCCACACAGATGACAGACAAATCAAAAACAAGCCGGAGGACTTGCATAAGAGTGGAACAATTTACATGCATGGTAATCAAACAGTGGTTTTTCCACACAGCGCTCTATTTTGCTGTGTGTTTCCATATGCATTGATGTTAAAAGAAATAAACTGGGGTATTAGGTTAATAATAGAGTTGAGCAGTTATATAATAAATACTTAAATATATACATATACACACAATAATAGAAATATATACTGAGATATATACATGTATACAACTATATGAATATGTATTCAATTATGTACCTATTTATGTACATTATTTTATGATAATGTACTTAGATATACACTTACCTATATGCATATATACTTCATATGCACATCTGTCTGGGCACTGTGGTTTCCTCACACAGTCCAAAACTATGTACGGGTATAGAAGATAAATGATATATAAACCCAATTATATACTCAACTATATAAATATATATACTCAACTACATATACAAATATATAAATATATACTCAACTATGTAAATATATACTTAACTACATACAATCAGTAATTTATTCATATTGTAACCCGCTTATTCCCTAACTCAGGGTCAGGTTGCCAGTCTATCGTAGGGCCACAAATAGATGAACAACCAAACACACACATACTCCTATGGGCAAATTAGAGTCACCAATTGACCTAATGCACATTTGCACACTGCACACTGTGGGAGGAAACCGTTGTACCCGGCGGAAACCGACACAAGCACGTGGAGAACATACAAACTGCGCGAAGGAAGACCCGGGAATCGAACCTACAACCTTCTTGCTATAAGGTGAACGCGCTAACCACTATGCCACCGCATAGCCTCAACTATGTGCATATATACTTAAATATATAAATATATAAATAATTACTCAACTACATGAATAAAAGTTTAAGTAATTAAAAATATACTTAACAGACACATAAATCACTAATTTCAGCACGCCCTTTCTACTCACACACTTGTTTCTATCCTCATAAGGACCTTAACTTTATTAAACCAGTTAATAAAGAAAAGCAGCTCAACAAGGTGTGTTCTATTTCTATTACTAATTCAATCTTAACACATAAAATATGTCTAGATCTTTATCTTATCCTCATCCTTGAACCTTTGACCTAACTGGATCCCTGGCAGTCACTTACCTTGAAAGCAAACTTGCGGCTGATGTTGTCTGAGGGCTTTACCGATCCAATCTTAAAGCTGAGAAGAGGAAGGCTGCCTAACACAACTTCTTCTTTCTCGTCTGTTGCAAAAAAAAAAAGAAAGAAAGGTTATTCTCACAGGAAATTAAAATTGCACCAAAAAAACCCCCCAAAAATTCGACCTACATCAAAACACTAAGCGGTCACGTTCCGCTTTAAGTTCCTCAGAGCTGATGCAGTAGTGCAGTGTGGTAAGAAGAGAAAAGTAAACTCCAAAGCCTGTGCACGTAAACCTCAATATAGATATCCATTTTAGGTTAGCAGACTAGGTACTTGCTGACAAGGTACAAGTTTTCCAAGAGCGACAGCATTGAGTGACAACAACGAGAAAAAAACATGAGCAGGGAGGTTGGAAGAGTGAAAGAGAGCAAGAGAGAGGGAGGAGAGGAATGAACGGGTGATCTAAATAATGCAGCGGCGTGTTAATTTTTAAAGGTGGGAGTGAACAAGCGAGACAGGCAGACGAATTTACATTCAGCACTCTTATATTTTCTCTTTCTTTTCCTCCTCTGGGGCTGAGTGTTATTGCTGCTGCTGTCGTAGAAATGAATGTCCTTCTGTCAGCGTGTAAGGGAGAATGCATGTGTCTGTGTGTGTGCATGTGTTAGAAAGAAAAAGAGCGAGGTAGGGTGGGGGAGCTGTTCTTTTCAGCGTGAGTGTGAGTGTGTGTGTGTGTGTGTGTCTGTGTGTTTCTGTGTGTAAAAATGTAAAGATAAAGAGAGAGAGACACACAGACACACAGACAGACAGTGAAAAAAAAGATTGAGAGAGAGAGGGAGAGGGAGAAATTTGACGTAGTATTACAGGAATTTTGGCGTCAGCCAGGTTTACAGTACAAAGCAAGAGCTAAGTCACATACAGGTGAGTGCAAACAAAAACAAAAAAACACACACACCGACATTCCAATGAGTCGGCACATATTGTTTGTTTAAACGTACAACTTTTCTAAAAAAAAGAAAAAGAAAAAAATAAACTGTTCTCCAGTAGTGTTAGAAAAATGTCTCGTCCCTAGTGACTGGCAGGTAAAGTGATGTCTGATGTTTTCAAAACTAATTTAATTGCATAAAAAAAAGTTGTTAAATTAATAATGCGTAGGTCATCAACCTGTTACCCCTGGAGAACCTTGGTCTGGGAAACCAGGAACACTGCCACAAAAAGCAAAAAACGCCTTGTCCTCTTCATAAAAGTAGCTTTTTCTGAGGAAAATAGCTGTTTTGTGAAGGAGAAGATTCTGAATATTGGAGCCACATGCTGCCTTATATACTATATGTTAAATGAAGGCACCTGCTTATCTATCTCCCTCTCTCTGTCTGCCTGTCTTTCTTTCTAGCTCTACTTTCTCCACTGTAGCTATTTCTTTCTCAAAAGGCAAATCTTTTTTATAACACCCTCCACCCCCCTTGTGCGCTACTAGAATGAGAAACAAGGCATTAAACTCCTTCGTCAGACAAATCCCCTTTCCTCATTTTCACAGCACAGCTGGGGAGAGGAAACACTGGGACATATCCAGCAAATTAAAGCACCCTAAAGGAAATAGCATGGACAACCGCCAGTCTCTTCATTAGCTGATTGCTTTTTAAGAAAAGCACAAATGACCAGTGGCATCTTAGGAAGTCAGTGAACTTGAATTGAAGAAAAGAAGCTTTAGCCTCCCAGAGTGAGCTTCCTTTTTTATTCAGCAGAATTCTGTCATTAGTTTATTGAATTAAGTAACTGGCTTAGTGCCAGGTTTTAAAAATCTACTAATCCTGTGCTTTCCTCTTAGCAAGATCAGGTCTACTGTTAATGTTCAATATAGTAGGCAGCAAGTAGACATTTGTAAATACATTTGACTTGACTTAAAAACCAAAAAATGAATCTGTGATCCAGGTCTAATCAATGCAGGATAGAGGAAAGAATGCGATGTACAGAATAATGAGCAAGAAAAAGACTTTCAGTTTTGAAAGATGCCTCCATGCTGGACTCCAACGCATAATTATACTGTAATTAATATACTAAAAAAAATAAGATGTAAAGGGAGAGAGAGAGAGAGAGAAAGACCACCAGTGAAACCATTAAGAGTCTATTAATGAATGAACTGAATGAACCTCAATCATCAATCATCTTCTATGCCCGATTATACCCTAACTACGGGTCACGGTGGTCTGCTGGAAGGCAGAGGACATCACAGGGCCACACATAGATGAACAACCACACATAATGCATCATGCTTTTATTGATACTACACCATCACCTACACACACTATGTACAGTAGTCAACATTTGAAGTGGCTCAAGTGGTTTTGGACAGCTTTAATAAACAGTTTTGATCCACTGAGAATGTTATAGTTTAGTATAGTAAAGTTTGCATTTTCAGATGTGGCCTATGTCTTAATGCCACCCTTTAAGAGGGTGAGAATTTTTGGTCCATGGATTCATAGCAAATGAACTAATGGCATAACAACATTTATTCTTCCTGCAAAATGCTTTGTCAGGGATTGTCACCGACAAACCAGCCATGATTATTCCACTCTTTAAAAGGTTGTTTAGATGCATAATTGTTTACGAGGAGAAAGATGACAATTAGCTGAACATATACTTGTTTAATAAGTAACTCAGCTTGCATTTTAAAAATCTTTTAGTGGATGTGTTCATTCACAGTTTTTGCGTATGGCAACATAATATTGCACTCTACAAAACAATGATCAATAACTGTATGCATTGTAAGTAAGCCTGCTTACCTCTGGATACTCCGGTTCCTCCCACAGTCCAAAAACATGAAATTAGGTTGATTGGTGATTCTAAATTGCCCATAGAAGTGAGTGTGAGTGTGTGTG
>JAOTQW010058603.1:0-17131 GCA_026260075.1 Sisor rabdophorus
CTGTGACCCCGAGTTTGGAAATAAGTGGGTATAGAAGATGAATGAATGAATGAATTTGGTCTCTCATGGTTAAGGTACATCTATGATGAACATTACAGGCCTCTCTCATCTTTTTAGGTAGGAGAACTTGCACAATTGGTGGCTGACTACTTTTTTGCCCCACTGTATTATAGAAGTGTTTGTTGTGGATTAGTTAGAAGGAATCTGTGCCATATTTAATTACAATAATAAACTGTAGGTGTGTTTCACTTCCAACAGATACCGTAAAATGACCATAGAGAACCTGTAATTATCTGCTGCTTTTGCCCAGCGTGATCTCTGTAATGAAATTTAATTCAGCAAAGTCGAAGCAGTAGTCATGTTTCATAATCCCCATGGTTTAATTTTGTTAGGCTTTATTTTGTTAGACTGCCTGCTGCCTCAAACGAACAAAAACCTTATTACAAACTCATGTTGAAGCTACGTGACATAATTTGCTAGTCTGCTCAAAGGTGCACTCCAGCCGCCTGACTTTTTACTGAACATATCCTTTTACTATTATTATGCTTTCTACCAGATTATAGAGAGTAATTGTGGGAATTTATGTTTATTCAACTATAGAAGTATTAGTAAGATCAAATAATGATAATGTGAGCGGGATGCGGACTGGTGTGCAGTAATCTATGTTATAGTTTATTCAAGTGGGTTAGAGTCAGGGCTCCGTACAGGACAAGCCTGTGATTCTACTTCAACCAGAAGACAACATAAAGATCAGGTGCTTTGTGCACAGGGCCATTGCTATACCACCATGCAAACAGAGCAGTGTTGGGAGTTTTAGGAAAGAGATTTGTAAATCTACAGCATATACAGCATAGACTAAAGTCAGTACTGTACTTTAGACCTCGTTTGTAGGAAAAACTGAATCCTGTGATGTTCAGGTTTTGAACATATTTTTAACTATTTATTTGTACTTA
Source organism: Sisor rabdophorus (assembly GCA_026260075.1). Lineage (NCBI taxonomy): Eukaryota > Metazoa > Chordata > Actinopteri > Siluriformes > Sisoridae > Sisor > Sisor rabdophorus. The sequence goes on from JAOTQW010058603.1 coordinate 954, forward strand.
ATTGGGCAAAGTTAATCATTCAAATTCGCATACTAGTAAAGTGGGTACTACGTTTAAGTAAGTACGCACTTTCAAACTTTTTTTATATTATATATTGTATTATAGAAACAGATAGTATGAATGAAATTTGCATTTTGATATTGTGAAGTGACATAAAATGTCACAGCAGCGCTAAATAAAAGTTGCTTAATATTTAACTTGGATGATCCCTTCAATCATTCATCTCCTATTCCTGCTTTTTTCATAACTCGGGGGCACAGGGGTCTGCTGGAGCCCATCTCAGCCCACATAGGGCGAGAGGCAGTGGTATACCCAGGACAGTTCGTCAGTCCATCGCAGGGTCACACATAGATAAACAACCACACACACTCACTCTTATGACCAATCTTACCAATGGTGGCACGGTGTGTTAAGCATGTTTTCTTCACAGCAGGAAGGTTGTGGGTCTTTTTGTGCCATGCAGTTTGCATGTTCCCCGCGCACTTATTTTGTTTTCCCCTGGTACAGTCCAAAAACATGTACATTAGATTGATTGGTAATTTTAAATTGCCCATAGGATTGAGTATAAGTGTGGTTGTTTGTCTATGTTTGCGGCCCTGCGATGGGCTGGCAACCTGTCCAGGATGTACCCCTGACTCTTGCCCTATGTGCACTGGGATAGGCTCCAGCAAACCCCTGTGAGTCTGAGTTTCAAACCTATAAGCGGGTATAGAAGAAAAATAAATGATCATCACCAATCATCCTAATGTACATGTTTTTAGACTGTGGGAGAAAACCAGAGTACCTGGAGTAAACCCATGCAGGAAGAACATGCAAACACGTATGTGCGTACTTTGTCGGTCCGCCTACTGATCCGTCCAGATTTTGTAGTACGTCACTACAAATAAAGACACCTCACCTCACCACTCATATTTGGTTTTACACACACTTTATAGTACCTATAGGCACTTTTAAGTACTGAGATTTTCATACAATTCTAGTAGCATGATTCTGACATGCTTAGCAGGTCTGTTGCTAATGAGTTTGGATGATGTTGTATGTAAATTATTTCTATGTGAGTTTAGTATTTTTGTATAGAAATAGTTGTTAAAAAAATTTCAAATGGCTCTAATTTAACTAGTTGTTAATTGTAGCAAATGTTGGTGGTATTTAGCATTATCTATTTAAGATGAAGAGATGAGGGTGCTGGATAGAATAAGGTGTGCAGGACACTCTTGTACCCCTAGACCAACAAGATCACATAATGAACACAGTATGCTTTCATGGAGGCCTAAGGCTTACTGCACAGGGGCGTTATCATGCTGGAACAGTGTCCGGAATTCTGTATAGTTGTATGTTTTAGCCTTAAATATGGTTGGTAATAGATATTTTTTAAAAGGTGTAAACCTTTCCAATTTAATTAAATGTGGCACAGTCGCCTCTAAATTAGATTTAAAAGTGGCACAGATCAATTTGATTTAAATCAATTATCTATTATTGTTCCTGTCCTAATAATAAGGCAACATGTTATTGGGTCTTCTAAATCTTTAACACACTGACTGTAGTTGTAAAATGGTTAATCTGTGGTTTGTGGAGGGACGCACAATTGTAGTAATCGAATTAACTTGTTTACATAGTGGAATATTTAATTTAATCAGAATATTTTTATTCCGATTAAGGTTTTTACATGGGGCTTTTTAATTAAGATTGAATTTAGCAAATAAAACACTCCATGTAAAAGCATCTATTGGTGGTTAAGGAATTAGCAAGAAATGTTAGGTAACTAATTCTACAGCCAGAACCACTACTAAGAAGGGAAAGTTAGGATGATTCTAAGGGCTCACACATTTTGGAGACCCCCAAAGATCTGATTTATTAGTAGTAACAGTACTAGCAGTAATATAATGTATTTATGGTGCACAATGAGTTTGGTAAGGGGCCCAAACTATTTTTTTTCATGAAGGAGCAAACTTGCTACTGCTGTCCCTGCCTACAGGTTTATATCTTTCAATATACCCATTCACTGAATGATTATAGTTTTTGGCTTGCATCTGTTAGGAACAATTAATGAACCGTTCCAATCTCCCCGTTCCATTCCAAACCATTTTTAACTTTCTATCTCCCGGATGAATGCCTTTAGTGAGTGACGTGTTCAATGCTTTGTTTTGTGAGTCACCTGAAATATATGACCCTGTAAAAAATAAGAAAGATAAGAACCTAAAAAAATGGATGATAATGTTTAGTATTAAAATGGTTTCGTATTGAAAACTCTTTCTAGGGTATTTATAGATCAACAAATGACATCATCCAGAGGCTTGCTTAACCCCTCTCATGGCTCCACAATATCTGTGTTAAAAATTAAGATGTGTTACATCACGAAGTGGTTTGCAGAAATAAGTCTTTTTATCTCTGTTCTTTACATAAACCCAAAAATAAATCTATGGTATGTTTTGTCCCTGTGTCTTCTACTGAACCAAAGCAGCAGTACTCTTTTTTGTCTGTATAAACTGATCTATGGTTAACCAAATGCATGCCGGGTCTCAAAATGCAGTACCTGAGTTTGACCCTTAGGTGTCAATAGCTTGATATTGCATGCTGGAAGTAGTCTGCCGGCCCCCATTAGTTTCCTTTGCATGAGGAGTTAATCCAAATGACGGATGAGGTTAAAAAAGAAAAAAATGTACACCTTTTTGATTTTAATGTACTGATGTTGATTATACACTGTACATAAATGTCTGTAGCACCGGCAAAAAGTTGGGTTAAACTCAGATGCATGTTGTTCACACTCATGTTCATGTCTGTATATAGTTGTACTATATGGATGCCTGTCTTGTTTCGAAATATATTTTGCACTGGATGTACCAATGTTTCTGGGGTTAGAGTGATCTGTTCTGTCTGTCTGTCTTTATCTAACTAAAGTATATTCTGCATTTTAAAAAATCACAACAGCACTACTAGCAGGATTGGGAAACCCGTATACCTTCCAGGAAGTGGTGGCTTAGAGGTTAGATGTGTTTGGTTGCTGATCGGAAAGATTGGGATTTAATTCCTAGCACCACCAAGCTACCACCACTGACCCCTAAGCTGGAACCCTTAACTGCTCAAATTGATGAAAATTAGATAGATACAAGTTGTTTTGAATAAGGGTATCTGCCAAGTGTCAAAAATTAAGTGAAGAAGCTCTCGATAAGAATGTCAGCGAAATACCTGAAAATGTACATGTCAATGTCCATTTGAATCAGTTTCTTCGTCCTGCCTCTTCCCCAACTGAGCCTGACATACCCACCTGGATACAGTTTCCACCCTTGCCTGAGATGATATCTTCCAGGTTCTAATAAACTGAACACACCTGATTCATGTAGCCAGCAGTGTGTAGGTTAAGTGTGCTAATGCTAATGTTGCATGGCAAATCAGATAAAAGAAATACCATTTAAAAATATAACATTCATTACATTAATAGCTCTAATAAAACCAATAATGTACATTTTGAGCATGCTAAATAAACAACATTTTAACATAGTCTTAAAATCATATAACTAGTTTAATATGGCTGTGTGATACATTCAGTCTCAGGAGGTCCCATATCTTTATCTCCTAAGCTGTCCTTGTTCTGAAAAATTCAGAACAACCAAGAAAAACAAGCTTATTACAGCCCCAAAAACCTCTGTATTGTCCAATCAGAATAAACCTTCTTTCTCTTTTATTTAAAGTACAAAAGAACAGTCATCCAATGAAATAAAAGTCCCCTAATCTTTGCAAAAGGCAACCTGGTTATGTAGGGCAGTGCAGTGGCGTAGTGTTTAGCACAGTCACCTCACAACAACAAGGTCCTAGGTTCAATTTCTTGGCATAAACTCTCCCTGGGCTTGTGTGGGGTTCCTTACACAGTCCAAAAACGTGTACATTAGGTTATTGGTGACCCATATAGAAGATGAATCAATGAAGGAATAATTAAACCTGGTTACATAAGCCAAATAAATGTGTGGTAAATTCTGTCTGAAATTTGAGAAACTTCACAACAGCTCAATTTATTTTAAGGGATGTACATTCCCATTCAAAGAGAAACTGAAAATAAAATGACCCTCATAAAAAAATCACATTGTATTTTAGTGGTCACTTTAATACATCTGCTTAATTGGCGATCATCTAAGCAGATAATCATAAAATTTTATGCAAATAAAGACTTCTGATTTATGACCTTAGAAAAGGAAATATGTGATTTAACATAGTGAATGCTAAAATATTTAATGTTTACCTATTTTTATGTATTAGTGAAAAGTCTTCCTATAAAAGGTGAGGAAAAACAGAAAACATTCAATTCTGTGATAGCATAAAAAAATTAAAAACACTTTTTACAACTGTAGTCATCAGAAAACTCTCACAAATCAATATAAATGTCATTTTCCATTGCTGCCAGAACCTGGAATTTAATGCTATAGTGGGCACAAGAGCCAAAAAATTACACATGGAGATGGATTTCAAGAATTTGCTTTCTAAATCATCCTGAAACTTTTTTTTTTAAAGATTTTAGATTGCTTACCTAAGGACCTTCTTGATGCTGGGAATCTAATTTTCTGATCTTCTTGACCACTCGGGTTTGTTAGTAATATCTGTCATATGTTAACTGAGCAAACAAATTGGTTCATAAGGTAGACCATAAAAGACCCTAATTTACCCAGAAAGTGAATTAAAGTAAAAGTAAGTTTACCATATGCTGCTTTTCTCTATCATCAGTTTGGGGTTTCTTATAAATTGACTAAATGCATGTATCTGCTCGGTTCTGATTAAACACCCATTGTAATAGTCAATGGGATCCTTTGAGAGTAAATCTAGTGTGTATAATAAACACAAGTTGATGATTATAGCATTGCACAGTACACTGGTTTGTCTCAGACAGCTCCAGGATCCCTTAAACGATCCTGATAAGGTTACTCTCTGTGAGAAGTTTCACATGTATTTCAGTGTTCATCCTCTTACCATACAGGAACATGTAAGTTGCATTAAATCTACCCAAAGAGTATCATTTCCAGGATCAAGTGGTTACAGAAGATCCAAGTCACAAGCTTTAAACCATGCAGAACCTCATGTCCAACACAGATTAGGGCTTTGACTGACTCAGTGGGTCAGCTAAGTAACAGCAGGGTTTGGAAATGGCTCCTCAGGGGAAGTGGTAGCTCAGCTGTTAAAGTGGGTTTCTTCTTTAAATTTCAGACATCTCAGTTGTAGTAAGCACATGACACAGATGAAGATCTCTCTGAATATTAGTTTGCATCAAATGCCACTTAACAAACAGCTATATAACAATTGTGCTATTTATTTCTTATTCTACACATTTTCTCCGTAGCCTCTCTTTATAGTCTACGTTTGATTACGCGTCATGACGAAAAGTCGGACCCGGAAGCGAGAATGTGTCATCGGTTTAAAAAAAAACAAAAGAAAAAAACCACTTCACTTTTCAAATCTGTAAACATTATAAAAAAGGTGGGTCGCGAACATAGGAAATAGTAAAACATTTTCAAAATCTTTCAAAATTGCATGTTAAAAATGGATCTGGGGATTTATTGAAGTTAGGGAAGTAAACAACACGACGCGTGGAGGGAATAAATATTTTTTTCACTGTTCTTCAGAGGACGTTTTGTCGAGGTGGTTACACGGCCCAGAAGGTTGTTATTTCTGTCCGAAAGAGAAAAGAGGAGATGTACAATGTTGTGGCTCAGCGCTTAAATGAGGACGAAATTTCACTGAAAGTCTTCAGATAGTTCAAACTTTCTATTAGCATTAGCTTTTTTTACACGGTAAGTACAAATACAAAAAAATGCTTATTTAACCATAAAGTTATTAAACACTTCTATTGTACAAAACCCCAACATTTACGCGTTAATGATAATAAATTAACCCATTCGGACGCGTTTTTGTATATTTATATCAAATTGTGACACGCTGTAACTTTTAACTGAATTCTGTGTGAGCTGATTATGATGTCATAGATGACCTGAGGCTAGCAATTTGTTTAAGGACATTAATTTAATAACTTCCTCCTAAAACACTTCTGCTTTAAAAGTTACATTAGATAACAAAGTATTTATTCTATAGCCGCCCCCCCCTGCAAGCAGGCTGATGGCCCGACGGCGGTTGGAGTCTCGCGGGGGGCTGCTAACGGACATCCAGACGGCGATACTGAGCGAGCCGCTGGACTCCCTCTTCCACATCACCGAAGAGCTCGGCAGGTTAGCGCTTTACATTTTTAATGTCATGGATTTTGACCTAAAATACAATTCGAAGGAAATGTTTTAAATAATTATTAGTGTTATCTTTTTGAAACGAATCCCCAGACCCAATTATTATATATTATTACATATCATTATTATTATTAAGAGTTTTAGTGCTTCTGGTTGTGCTGATATTCTGGTTTCTTTAATAGTTCAATAGCGATTTAAAAAATGTTAAATAACCGGCAAAATATGTTAAACGTGGTAAAATATAACAATTAAACCAAATAATATTACAGAAAATATATAATGTAGATGGAAACCCGGGAAGGGAACGAGCTTCCTGGAGCTTCCTGGTCCTGAACGCTTGTTTATATGTTCGATGCCCCCTCCTGATTGTCAGTTTCTCATTAATAAAAAAAATAAGTTTTATTTAAAATAAAACTCAAATAAACAATATATGAGTAAAAAAACACTTTTTTGGGAGGTTTTTGAAATGAAGTCATGTACAGAATATTTTACAGCATTACATGGAAAAGGAAAGGAATTATAAGGAAAATAAAATATAGTAATATGTATATAAAGGCAAAGTAACATGGCTAATGTAGAAAGAATAATGCATACGAGTAAAATAATATAACATAAATTTCATAAATAATTTAATATTTTGTAAAATTGAGATTGAGATTTCATAAATTACATCCAAATGTGTATCTAAATCTGTTTTTACTTGCTTAAAGACAATCTAACTTTAATCAGCTTTAACATTCACTTTGGAAAACAGACTTCCCAGTCAGATTAATTATTTGTTTATTTGCACCTCCTATCTAGACAGTTTAAGGTAGCTCTGCCCATTTTCCCACTGCCATAAGTTTTGCATTTAGTTTTTAAGAAAGTTTTGTAATTAGTTTTTGTTTTTAATAAAGTTTAGAACCCCAAGATTTAAAATACTTCTGAACTGTAAGAGTTGAAACCACTCTCCGAGACCGCACCTAGTTTTATTAAGCGTTAAAGACTTACGACACACACACACACTTGTAATTATAGCCTCTCGTACATGAGTACATTCAGTGTCTGTAGCACAGGGTGTTATTAAAGCGGCTGCATATGACGTTGGGATAAAAAATTATTATTTAAAAGAATTTGCCTGGTGAAATGTGTCATTTTTTAAGCGAGGTCACTGGCGTAAAATATTATACATAAAATTATAATACATGTACTCATAAGTCAAGGAAAAAACAAGGATGTAAATAAAATAATCATTGTTTTATGTTTATCTGGAAATTCTGATACAGAAGTTTAATAATCAAATATAATATAATATATATTCAATATGAAATTGAAAAAAAGAGGAATTCTTTGAATTGTTTACACAGTAACTCAAACATTAAATTATTTGACTCATCCACAAATCACGTGTGCCGAACTGCAATGTAGTCAGATATAATCCCCACTGAACATTACACATCCTCTGATGTGATTTTTGCAGGCACACACATTGCAATGTTCATGCTAAAACTCCGGTCATCCATTTATCCATCCATTCATTCATCTTCTATACCTGCTTATTCTCTAACTCAGGGTCACAGGGGACTGCTGAAGCCTATTGTAGCGCACATAGGGCAAAAAGCAGGGGTACACTCTTGAAAGGTCTCCAGTCCATCACATAGCCACACATAGACGAACCACCACTCACACTCACTCCTATGGGCAAGCCCAGGTCAGGATGTTTTTTTTGTAAGTATGGTTTCATTAAAAATCTATGACTATTAATACTACATTATTTCCATATTTACATGTGACATACAACATAACAGCATTTTTAACTTAAATAATGTTAAATGAGTTAATTAAAATGTAATTAAAATACAAGGAACAATAATTATATTGAACTATAATAATAAATAGGGGTATAAAACTTGAAGTGCTTTACGATCCAATATGAATCTACACTTTTTCCTAATTCTTCTGCTATGTTGGCAGAGTCATCCGATGAACAAAATCATCCATGTAAAAAAAAAGATTTGGTTTGATAAATGTTCTTCTATTAATAAAGTTTTGTTCAGGAGGAAGTGAAGCTCTGTATGAAACATGGAGAACTTTAGATTATTAGAACAATCATTTAAAGACTTAAATAACGCTGGTAGGTCACACTGTGCCTCTGCTCAAGCGCCTGTAATAGTAAAACCCTGTGTCATTCACCATGAAGAACCCCCACAAATCTGTGGTAACAAAACCATCACTGACTGAGTAATTCTATTCACCTTTTTTTAGAAACACTTTTTGCAAAGTGTTGCCACACAGTCGATTTTAAATTTGATGACCCTTTTTTTCTATTTAGGCAAAATTCTCCAACATAATTTTGTTTGTCAGTCGGTGCTTTTAAAACAGACTGTTTATTAACTAGTACTAAAGGGAAAAAAGTGTATGCACACAGACAGAAGAAAAAGTTGCAAATGCATGTCTGTATCTAATAAAGCAGTTCAGTAAATTTTGTACCGCTCCCGTTGGTCAATTTATTGAAGTGTTAATGTGAACCTGCGATGAACGCTGTTTTTTGCACGTGCAGGTCCACACCGTTGTCATGAAATTTGCATTTAGAATCAATCCTGGATTTAAATCGATTTAGCAAGTGGCATAGCAAGAATTGCGATGGATCATTTTCTCCCACCCCTAATAGTGAATACTAATAATTATATTTAGTGTCCATGGGATCAAATGTATTCTGATCAAATGAAAACATACATTTAAAAGATTTTTCTGCTCGCTTTGCTGTATTGTTAACATTAAACATCCCTTTTCAATTGATGTAACTGTATGTCTTTTTAAATTTTATTTGATTTTACATAAATTTGACTTGATGCCAACTTATAATGTGAAGCAAAAAAATTACATTTTATTTATACACCAATAAGTTGTAAAATAAAGTTTCTGGGAGGAATCAGCCTTGTGTCACCAGTCATCCTATGATTGTGACTTTCTGTCCAAAACTTTTTCACGTAATGTAATGCAGAGACGAAACAAAAATAACCAGAATCAGAGAGATACACAATGGAAGAGTCGACTAGGAATTGTACACTTCCGGCATGGATAAGTTTGCGTGCTTGTGTTTTTTTTGTGGCTGGAAGGAGGAAGGAAACTGAAATGGGAAGCAGCTTCAAAAGTACTCTCTGAAAGGAGAAGTGACATGTGTACTTCCTCTCTTTCTCTTGCTCTATTTTTTACACATATCACACCATGTTTTCCCCCTCTTTCTCTGTAAAGCTTTTAAATACAAAAAAATTGTACATTGTAAAATCAAGAAAACTGAATATTATATGGTATATAAAACACATTACACATTTTCTTCTGAATTCCTTGGCAGCAAATATTCAGTTTTTAATGAAACTGCATGGATTATGTGCAAATTTGTATGTTGCTAAACTGATAAACATTACTGACAGGACTGTCAGTATGGATTTTCTTAAATGCTATTTAAAAATATTACAATATTGACAGTAACAAGGTACAATTCGGAGCGATTACAAAATGCTTTGAGTTGCCTTTTCCATCCATCCATCTATCCATCCATCCATCCATTAATCTTTTACTGCTTATCTGGAACCGGGTTGCAGGGGCAGCAGTCCAGACAGAGATGCCCCGAAATCCCTTTTCCCAGACACCTCTTCTATCTCTTCTCATTTCAGCCTCTTGTATTCAGGATCTCGTCCTTTCGGTCCTGACCCGAAATTAGTTGCCATAGATAAGAGTAGGAACGTAGATTGACCTGTAAATCAAGAGCTTCGACCTTGCAGCTTAGCTCCTTCTTCACCAGTACCTAGTACATAGTAGACCGGTACCTAGTAGAGCCGCTGCAATAAACTTTTCCGGGAGGCTGAGGAGTGTGATTCCCCTGTAGGTGATTCCCCCTTATAAAGAGGGACCACCACCCTAGTCTGCCAGTCCAGAGATAGTCTGCTCCTAACCACCATGCAATGATGCAGAAGCGTGTCAGCCAAGACAGCTTCACAACATCCAGAAACTTGAGTTACTCAGGGCAGATTTTATCCACCCTGGTGCTTTGTGAAGGGGCAGGTTTTTATTTAATGTTTAATTGTTTTTCACAAAGATTTAATGATCAAAGTCTTAAAACAGACAAATAATCATTAAAGCCTAACAACAGGCAATAAATCATCGTTAATCACAGTTCTTTGACAATAAATCGTTATCCAAATTTAATAAAACCCTCTTTCGAATCCCAGCATGTGAAACATTTGTCTCAGCATCTTTTGAGGTCGTTTTAAAATATATTTGTTGTTATCATGTCTATAAACTGTGATGTGTGTTTGTGATGAAAACTATGTGATGAAAACTTGAAAATCCTGAATAGTGACATAACTACAATGCAGTGGACATGCTTACATCCAGCATATCTGAGGTCCAGGGTTCGAAGGTGTTCATCAGTGATTGTATATCAACAACAAAGAAAAGTTTGCATGCATTTTAGTTTTGAATTGTGCATTTTGAATTCATAACATGAAATCTGACCTTTCAAACACCAGGAATGTGTGAGTGTGTGGGGGGAAAACAGTGTGGTTTAGTGGGAGATTATATTATTAATTTATTTTCTTGCTAGATTTTAATTAACTGACCTAAAAGTACGAGTGTTTTTTTGGGGGGGGGGGGGTTTAGTGACTGTGTTGTTATTTTATAAAAAAAAATTCTGTCTCTGTTTCCTCAGGGGGAAGTTCGCGGTGGTAAAAAAGTGCATGGAAAAGGTGACGGGTAAAGAGTTTGCAGCCAAATTTGTACGCAAGCGCAGAAGGGGTCGTGACTGCAGGGCAGATGTGATCCACGAGCTGGCAGTGCTGGAGGCGGCACGCTGCAACCCCCGAATCATTAACTTGCATGCAGCCTACGAGAACGAGCATGATCTCATCCTGTTGCTTGAATAGTAAGCACTGACCTTTTTTAAACATGCCGCAGTTATAGAGATTATGCAGTTCTTGTTAGAAAAACTGACCTGTCTATGTTAACACATTTTGTCCCTAGTGCGGCAGGTGGCGAGATATTTGACCACTGCGTGTCTGATGAGCTGCTTTCTGAAAGCCAAATCGTTCGTTTGATCCGACAGATTTTAGAAGGCGTTCATCTGCTGCACCAGAACAACATTGTCCACCTTGACTTAAAGGTTTGCTAATGCTAGCTTTAACACCAGTACGATAGCTAGTTATGCTGAAGAGAGACAGAAGCTCATGACACAGGTTCAAAACGTTATTTTTTTCTTGTTGTGTTTTCAGCCTCAAAACATCCTTCTGACCAGTCTGAGTCCTTTGGGGGACATCAAGATTGTAGACTTTGGGCTGGCGCGGCGCCTCGGCTCTGTCGGAGAGCTGCGAGAGATTGTGGGTACACCCGAATATGTTGGTATGTCCCAGTTTGCACATCACACCCCTTTATACCAAATTAATTTCCTAAGCAGCTGTTTGGTCTGAACCTTCAAAGGTTTTCCATGACGAGAAAAGGACTTTCAGAAATAGCCAAAAAGATTAAAAATAATTTTTGATTTAAAACACTTAGACACCTTTATAACTTGACTAATGATGTCATAGTACTACAAGACAAATTTTAGTTGACTGTAAAAACACAAAAGTTATAGTCTCTCTAAAGTCCCACTGAGTATTAGTAGTAATCTTGCTAAAAGTACATAGTGTTTGATTTTTACGAATAGATTCTAAGCAACAGTCAAGGACAAACACTGTATATTTTTAAAATTAAGATATGCAAATATGTGGGTCCTGGGTTCGAATCCGGGCATGAGGTCTTTCTGTGTGGTGTTTGCTTGTTTCCTCCAGGCATTCCAGTTTCCTCCCACAGTCCAAAAATATGTACATTAGGTTACTTGTTGATTCTAAATTGCCCAAAGGAAGGAGTGTGAGTGTGTGTGTGGTTGTTTGTCTATGTGTGGCCCTGCGATGGAGTGGCGACCTGTCCCGGGTGTACCCCTGCTATAGGCTCAAGCAGACCCCCATGACCCTGAGTTAGGGAATAAGCGTGTATAGAAGATGAATAAATTAACGCAAATTTGTAGATGGTAAATTCAGAGATTAGGAATGTACACATCAGATAAAGAGGCGGAATTAAATAACCCAGGTTAAGCATAAGCAGTCAAACATGATAGAAAGTCGAGTGTAGAATAGACATACAAAAAAAGAAAAATAAACAGAAGTAATGAGATTAGAAAGATTTAAAAAAAGGTAGACACAGATAAGAATTTGATGGATTATAGTAAAACAAATCATATATTAAATGTCAAATAAGATTCTTAACATAATTCTTAACATAAGTTATGTCAGATAAACCGGAATGTTTGAGAGATTAGATAAACTTAAAAAGTAAATAGCTGTAGATTATATAGTTTGGATAACATTTTTCATATATTTTATAGAAAAGGTTTTTTTTGGTGGGGGGTTGCATGATATTGTAAAAAAAAATCTCATTTTGGGTCATATTTTGTCAGATTTTTTCCCCTGTATTTATCACCTAATTTTTATTTGTTTGTGTTTATTTTATTTTTCTCCAGCCCCAGAAATCCTGAACTATGAGCCTATCACAACAGCCTCAGATCTCTGGTACATCTGTAAAGTTGTGCATAACATCTAAACATGTCACATCTTATATCGTCTAGTATGTTAAAGGAAAATAAAACTTGTTGATTTCCTTAAAGCTTGGTTTATATACAGATATTTTTATAGCTGTTATCATATGTTAGAGCAGAATATCTCAGTAATAATTAGCATACTGGTCCGAATTAAACACACTGATTGTTATTGTTAAAATAAAGCAGTGATATAATGCTTTCATGTTGTGTGTCTGCGTGAATTTTTTCAGGAGCGTTGGTGTGATCACGTACATGCTGATCACAGGTGAGTCTCCGTTTGCTGGCGAGGACAAGCAGCAGACCTTCCTAAATGTCTCGCAGGTGACTGTGGACTATGGCAGGGAGGCGTTCACGCGGGTGTCTGAGCTTGCCGTCCATTTCATCCGCAAACTGCTAGTCAAAGCACCGGAGTGAGTGTGATTAATTTAAAAACATGCCCTTGTAAAGCATTGGGAGTGCAGGTGAGGCCGAGTGCGGGTGAGGCCGAGTAGGAGCAGGTGCGCGAGGGTGAGCATGATCATGAGAAGACGCATGAGGGTGAGCGTGAGCAGGCTTGCGGCAGGATGAGCAAGAGCGGACGCAAGAGGATGTGGATGAGGATGATTAGAGCGGACATGCAAGAATGAGCATGAGGATGATTAGAGCAGATGCGCAAGATGAGTAATACAGCAGATGCGCGAGGATGAGTAAAGGAGGCGTGCAAGAATGACATAGAGGATGAGCAGGCGCTTCCGAGAATGAGGATAAGCAGAGCAGGCGGATGCGAGGATGAGGATAAGCAGAGCAGGCAGAAGCAAGGATGAGGATAAGCAATGCAGGTATGCGCAAGGATTAGGAGGGCAAGGATGTGTGAGTGAGGATGTGTGTTAAGGTTAGGAGAGAGCAGGCAGTATACAGAATATATAGAACAGCAATCTAGTGGAAGGAATCAAATCTGCAGGTCTGAGGTGTTCAACATGTTCAGACTTGTGTATGCTGTAATAATCACTGACAACTTCATCATCTTCACTTCTGAACGCAGAGACCGTCCGAGTGCCGCCGACTGTTTGAGCCACCCGTGGTTATGGCAGCAGTACCCAGGAGGCGAAGTGTCCCCTCCACTGGTGCCACGCTTTTCCCGAGAGCGCAGTGGCGGTGCCAAATGGCCGTCAGCTCCCGAGGACCCGGAGGACAAAGAGAACATTCTGGATTCGCCGCAGCCCAAAAGGTCCCGCTTCATCGTTGTCGACGACGCACACGCTACCAGGGACAGCGGCGTCTGAATGCACGTCCTATAACCAACTTTTACAATTTTTCCATTTTTTCAATTTAATGGAAACAAACACACCAAAGACGATATGCAAAATTTTTCTTTTATCTCAGACACTTGAGCAGCTCTTTTTTGTTTTATCTTTGTTTTTAATTTGCAACAATATCTGTCATTTTTCTGTTTGTTTGTTTTTGAGTATTTATTCGAGGTTTATTAAGTTGCATTATTTTAACTTTCGACAATACATCCAATGGTTTCTCCAAACCAGTGTTTCAATAGCAGCAACATCAGGTTGAGTTTTGATTCCTTGTTCTTATTAGTTTCCTTCAATTTTCTGGTGCTTTAAATCACAATAAGCTGGATCGAAGGGAGTTTAAACCGAGCATTTCAGAAATCAACACAGCTTTTGATAGTGGGAAATGTTTAAGCCTGATAATTTGAACGTTCTGACGCAAGTCGCACACCACACCCTGAATTACCCAGTTCAGTTCTATTGCATTATGCACTTCCTCTTAGTCACTGATTTTAAACATTGCTATGAAAGTACTTAACCCCTTGGTGGGAAATGAAGGAAAGACTTAAAATAAAAATTTTATAACAATATATATTTAAAAGATTCTTGAGCTCTTTGTAAACAATGATAATTTTGTAGCTCTTAGGACAAAAAGTAATTATTCAAAAAGAATTTAATAAAATGTTTAATTTCCAGTAATCTTTTAAAATCTATGCACACTTTTCAACATGTTTGACCAGATTTTCTAGTATTTTCTACTAGGGAAAGAAATTATTTGGTGCCTTTTTCCCCCTCAGGGTTCATATCACAGTGTGCCAATACAGCCTACACAATATTTATTTTTTCTTTCTTTATGCCTCTTTATATATTTACTTCATTCTTCTAATAGGTCAGATAATGTATTCTGATATGTAATCTGATATGTAACGTGTGTGTGTGTGATTTCTCTTTACTATTCTGTTCATGATGATTAGTGACTTCAAAACCGTGGAAGTTGTTTAAGCTGTGGATTTCAGTGAGCGTTTAAAAAGAGGAAATGACATATGGATATGGATAGACGTCAGAGGGAATAAGAAATGTTTGGTGTGCAGTATAAGGGTTGTGGAAGGTTTAAAAAAATTGGTCGTAATTTATTTTATTTTTTTAGGGGTTCTTTTTCCACCTTGAATGTTTGATGGTATGTGTTCGGGTTTGTAGGCTGTGCTGGAGAAAAAAAACCCCATAAAGTTGTCGTCTTTAAGATAAATCAACGTTTTACACACACACACTATTATCACGCACCTCAGGGACGTTAAGCGACCAAGCTGCTTGTGGAGTTGTACAGTCACACCCTAAACTGGATAATCTAGCGATCGAAATACTAAAGAATAAGAATTGATTTGTAGCTAACTAGCTTTGTGACTAACGTCTGGGTGTATCATCGTATTGACGAACGATTTGCAGGATGTTTTTAACGCAGTTAGGCAGAGCTGGGAACAGATCTGTAACGTCAGACAGGTTTGTGTTGTTTAATAAGTGCCATGAGTATACAGTAGTTTCTGTGGTTTTCAAATAAACATAATTCCATCACATCTGTGATTTGTCTTTTTGTTTCGATTTTGTGAAAAAATGTGTGTTTACAATGTAGAAGTTCACATTGTATTATTGTAGGTCTCAGTTAAGTATCAGTTAGATCCAGATATGAGCCAGACATTTTAATCTCCAGTATTAATGTGTAATAAGATAAACTATAAAATACATTTTATTATAAGGCACAATCTTACAAATTGATCTAATTTCAAATTTAGGATGTGTATAATTTAAAACAGTGATTAAAAACCTTCATTTTTACCTAGTTTCAGTCCCTCTAAAGAAATCCAGAAATAGGATTAAAAAGAAATACACCCTGGACAGGTCGTCAGTCTATCACAGGGCCATATACAGACAACCACATATTCACATTCACTTCTTTGGGCAATTTAGAGTCACCAATCAACCTAATGTACATGTTTTGGACTGTGGAAGGAAACCAGAGTACTCTTAGGAAATCCACACAAGCGCAGGGAGAACATGCAAACTCTGCACAGAAAGACCCAGGAATCGAACCCA